>JAAEAF010005046.1:0-61470 GCA_011037195.1 Triatoma infestans | reverse complement strand
AACTGACAAAGTTTAGGATGAAAAAGGGGCAAGAGAAGAGATTTTAATCTGTTTTAAGTAGGAAGCTGTATATGTATGTGCTTTATAGTAACATATAACCAAGCATTCAATTAAACATTCCATTTACAATGTTTTAAAATATTAAAAAAATGGAAAGCACGTTTTATTTCAAGGAAATTTGATCAAAGATTCAGTTGGAAAGCTTGACCAGAGAAATATCTGACTTATTGTGAACTTGTCTAAATCATTTTCACAATTAACATTATTATTATTATTATTTGTCTGTGGGGAGGGAAACCCTACGCTATCCAAAGCCTCACTCACTGGGCCCATATAGCTACCCCAAGAAAAACAACAAGCCGGGTATATAACAAAAATCCAGACCCAGATCTAATCCATCTAAGATTCACCGCAGTCCGAATAAATCGGACAATAACCTTAAGCGGAAATAGCCTAAGCTCATCCACAGACATCCTATTCCGACCAAAGGTTCTGAACCTAATTTCCTCACAACCCAAGCAATCAGTCATTAGATGGATGGGTGTTTCCTCCTCTGTCTCACAAACTCTACAAAATGGATCCGGCATAAGCCCCCTTGTGTAGAGATGTCTCCTTAAACCACAATGTCCAGTAAGAGATCCAACCAGATGCCTGAGAGCGCTCCATGAAAAACACAGCAACGTCTCAGTAATAGCCTTGTCCGGACCCCCGATGAGCATTTTGGACTGCCGAAAATCAACTGAGCTCATCCATAAGGATGAATGCTGTGAAACTGTCCATGTCTGGAAGCCTGACAGACATGTGCCAGAAGACACGGCAACAGCAGGCTCGGGACCAATGAAAGGAAGAGAGGCGCTTAATTTGGCAAACCTATCCACCTCCTCATTCCCAAAAATTCCCATGTGACCTGGCACCCAGACTAGAAGCACATCATTCAGAGAAAAAAGCTCTTCCAGTCTTTTAGAACATTCTAACACAATTAACATTACTATAATTTATTTCCAAACCATTAGATATAGCGCCGCGATAGGAGATTGGGTTGTTGGATTGCATTGTGGTACCTTAGTTTGATTCCTAGCCCTGGCCTTAGATTTTATTCCTTAATACAATTTTATTAACAAAATTTTATAGTTTTCAATCCACTTGAAAGCCTGAAAATAATAATATTCTTCTTTTCTTTTCTCAGCCTTCTTCCTTTGGGTTGTCTGCATGGATCGGCCCCCTCCATCACTCCCCAGCCGGCCGTGACCTCCTGGGTACTCTGTAGCCAATCCTGTCTTGGTCTACCTCCAACTCTGGCCATTCTGGAAAATAACAATGCCACTTGGCCAACTGTTTTGTAAGAGAAAATCCCCCGTTAGAGAAGGCATTCCTTCAAGACAGTCTGCATTCTGCTTTCAAAGCCAGAACACTTGCTTCGGGAATTGCTCTCTTAAACTCATGCCAGTGATAGAGATCAACATTTATTCTAGATTAACAAATGATCTATTAAGCATAATAGTTGTGATATTGTAAAATATGTTAAAATCTTTAAAGATAATATATTTAATTTAATCTACCAGTGTTTTCTTAATTATTCTTATTACTTCTCTCTCTTAAAACTTACAAACACAAGCCCTTTACAAAACCGCTCACGCTACAAGCTACCACTGCACTACAACACATCACACCAAAAATATTTCACATGCTTTTTGGTTTATTCGGAACATTAAATCGTCCTTAACTTCCATATACTCCTTAATTCTTTCCGACCGTTCATGTTGTGCTCTCAAGAAATGTACAGACATTGCACTCCCCAGCCGGCCATGACCTTCTAGATACTCTGAAGGCAATCCTGTCTTGGTCTACCTCCAACTTTGGCCATTCATCTCTTGAACATCTCTTGGGCCATTTGTCGTCTTCATACCGAAGGGGGTTTCCCTATCATGCTTTTTGGTTTATTCGGAATATTAAATCGTCCTTAACTTCCATAAGCTCCTTAATTCTTTCCGACCGTACATGTTGTGCTCTCAAAAAGCGTACAGACCTACACCAGATCTTATGCCATTTCTCCAGATCTTAGCTCCATTTCTCAGAGTTTGTCGCATGGCCACCAGGTCACCAGGTCTTACTGGGGATAGACAGCAGCCCTGCTTCAGTCTTTTGTTTATTAGGACACTTCCGGAGATCTGCCCACCTATTTTTACCGCTCATGATATATTCTTATAAAGTCCTTGAAGTGCTTTAAGGCTGTCGCTTTTAAATTATTAAGAGCCTAGCAAAAATAGTAAATAAACACAAATGTACCTACTTCCGTATTGAAGAAAGAGGAACAATAATCATAATCATAACTTACTCCTTTTAAAGAATTAATGACAATAGATCGTGCTAAACTTTAATCTCCCTGAAATATTTTACAATTTTTAACTAAAAAATATAAGATTTCAAACAAACTTTAATTATTGCTAACATATACGAACCATTCAAACACTTCGACAGCTATTTGATGCTTCTTTTTATGTCGCAAACCTAACTCTCCATAATGACCACAACATTCCTTTTGTACAACAACAGGCCAAAATAATTCCATACTGCTCTCTCTCTTATTGTCCTAATCCCTTTGTACAGTCTCTCGTCTCTAGTACTGTCCTGACAATCGACCACGCCGTCTGAACCACCAGTGGCCCCGAGATATTCTTCGGGACTGATCATTGTCACGGATATCCCGTAGAGAGTGTTATCATTGGTTACTTTCTCTTTTCCCACTCATCACGTCTCATTCTCATCTTACAGCTTATTTACCTACTGAATATCTAGATGCAACTGGTAAAATAAAGAAAAAAAGAAATTATTGCCAACATCTGCAATTGCGCTTAATTATCATTGAGCAGAACTACGCTTGAAAATTTTACGTCCCCATAATTTACGTACAGGGTGTTCCAAGGTATATGGATAACGACTTTTTCTCGGAAACTAAGATAGCTAGAAAAAAACTAAAAAATACGTGTCCCCATAGTTTTTTGTTAGAAATCCAAATTTAATTTGCAAATTTGTTTTGGTGCTTCTAGAAGCGAGATACAGGCACCAACTTCATTTTTTCAAATGGGGAGGTGTGGTTTTTATTTAAGAAATAGATTCCTCTATTTTTTTGTAAGAAAAATTTACTTGAACGGTTTTTTTTCTTTGAGCGATATTTTACAAGTTATGAATGAAAACATGATTCCTATAAGAAATTTCAAAATGATATTATAACGGTTTTTTGATTGAATAAGAAGAAAAGTACTATTTTATTATAAATTTTACTCCTCATTAATTACAGATCTTGCTCGAACTGGCCTCCACCATTAGAGATGTATTTCTTTGGTCGTAAGGTACAATTGGCAGGAAAAAGCATGTGTATGCATCTCTAATGGTGGGGGCCGGGCCATTTTAGAGATTTTGAAATTTCTTATAGGAATCATGTTTTCATTCATAACTTGTAAAATATCGCTCAAAGAAAAAAAAAGGTTCAAGTAAATTTTTCTTACAAAAAATAGAGGAATCTATTTCTTAAATAAAAACCACATCTCCCCATTTGAAAAAATGAAGTTGGTGCCTGTATATCGCTTCTCGAAGCACCAAAACAAATTTGCAAATTAAATTTGATTTCTAACCAAAAAAAACTACGGGGACACGTATTTTTTAGTTTTTTTTCTAGCTATCTTAGTTTCCGATAAAAAGTCATTATCCATATACCTTGGGACACCTTGTATTTGTTAGACTACTCTCTTCTACGTAAGCGGAAGTCCTCGTCGTCTACACACAAAACTTAACCCTTAAACTATATCCGGCCTCTCAAACTTCCCGCCTTCACTCACTCTCTCTCGTTCCCCCTTCAATATTCTCTTCGAAGTTACTGATTAAACAAATTTCTCTTGTAAGATTTAGTTCAACACAATTTTGATTAAATGTTTAGTGTTTTACCATCAATTTTATACTAATTAAAAATAATTTTAATTTTTCAATTTCAAAATGGCGTGATTACATTTATTTTTGAAAAGAGAGGTAATGTGCGCCTGCTTCTTCCTACACATTCTAGTTCAGGTTTACCAACATGAGCGCAAACCATTATGGGCAACTGAATGAGAGTTGTCAAAAGACAACTTTACTCTTGCGTTAATTAATCTATTAACCTGATTAATAGTTTTGATTAAAAGTATAATAACTTCATTCACAACTATTAATTTAATAATTATCACGTTATAATACGGTTACAGAGAAAATATATTTTATTCAATTCTTTCGCCATTATATTATTATTATTATTGATGGGTGGCCGAAGGCGCGGGGCCTAAGCCAATAGGCTCTTATCACCGCCGGGGAATTTATTGCATCCAAATTTTATTTTTATTTTGCATTCAGCCATATCGTATCACGTATCTGATATATTGCAAAATATTAAATCTTCTTATAAAATTGTTATTATTATTACATTTATCGTTACTAATTTATATTTTACTTCTTTTTTTTACAGGTAAAAGGATATAAAGTTTCACCCAGTTTAATGTCGTGAGTATCATATAATTAAATTTAATATATTATTTTATGTAATGATATAATATATATATAAAACTAAATCCTATTATAAATTACATAATTCAATCTGAATTAGTTTTGTTTGTTTATCATAGACAATAATGAATAGTTTATTACTTGGTTATTTATATTTCTAGTTGTGTCATTTGCAACTTTACAATTATTGTAGTTAATGTACGAGATATATTGCAGTGGATAGACATAAATCAGCCAGAGATTATTGTGTTTATATATATATAAGAGAATAGAAGTGGTATATCGCGTGTTAACTACCTCTTTACCTACTGAAATACTCACTTTAATTGTTGTTGCCACAACTATTCGTTTATATTTATTTTACCGCATTATAAACTGAATATTCTGCAATATAAACGACTTCAAAAAATGAAAAAAAAGTGTTTTCCCAATAAAAACTTGTTTTAACAATTTATATTATTATAAATTGATTTATTTACATTTATTTTTCCAAGATATAATAATCGATTCTATTGTTTGATCTACCCTATAGATATACAAAATAAAGTTTTCATTGTAGTTTATTTAGAGCGATATAGTTATTACATAAAAGTTTCATAAACAACATTTCGTGTAAACAACTTTCTTGTAATGAGTAGAATACATAATTTAAAGGAACTAGCACCAAGGGGAGGGGGGTACTTAAATTTTGAATAAATTTATTACATATTTAGATAATGATACACCTTTGTTTGTCCCAATATTTGTTTACTTCAAATTGTAATGCTCTAGTTAACCTATTCTGGCGAAATCTACGGTTCTCTTCAAAGGACTCTTCAGTATTTGCCGTTTATTTGGCCTTTTTCAAATAATGGCAGTACATACAACTTTTAAAGAACGTGAGTTGGTCATTCAACATTTTAATGATGGGAAATCTCTGAACCAAATAGCCGAAATCATTTTAAATGCTCAAACGGTTTTCTTTAAACATTACCTTCTAACTATACATATATCGATCTGACATTTATACTTGCAAAATTTGTAGCAGAATACTATTATTTTGGAGTTTAAGTGAACTATAGTTCTTTAGTGTTTGGGGGAGCTATAGCTTTTCTTTTTATACTTCCAACTCTTCTGTACATTGAACAAAAATGAAATATGAGTCGTGAGATCCGTCAATAGATTTTGATTATAATATTTTCAGTTTTTTTTCATTAACTCATTTAGAATTGATTTTGTTTTGTTGAAGGGGCACAACAACTAAGTTCTTTTACCTAACGTTCAGTCAGTGTATGCACTTAATCACGCCTTTCCAAGTGCATTTTCTGATACATGCTCAGATTATCATACCAAATTAAATAGCTGAATATGTCTAATGAATTGTATTGTTTTGCTTATGCTACATTCGTCATCATCTATCAGTGCCTCTTTCAAATATTTTGGCATATTCAATTTTTCTCTAGCATTAGTATATTGTGGACATTCAATTAGAATGTGGCGGACAGTCAATGGTACCAAGCAAACGTTACATATCGGCTGTCGCTCACTACAAAACAAGTATCTGTAAGTTAGCAAAGTATGGCCTAGACGCAATCTTGCCAATACAACTTTTTCTTGTCGAACAGCTCGATATGACGCCTTGGGAAGTTCTTAATATTTCTCAGCTTGTTTGTAGTTGCCATGAAATTCCCATCCTCTCTTCCATAGGGCAATTAGCTCTTTCTTCAGGTGATTTCTCCAAACATATGGCATAATGAATTCTTGTTTATTTGGCAGTAGTGCTGCTTCCTTCGCTGCTTTGTCCGCAACTTCGTTATAATTTATTCCTACATGTCTAGGAACCCAGAGAAACGTTACTACTTTATTTTTCAAGCTGCAGGTATGGAGAAGAGTATGTACAGCCTGTACCAAAGTGTTGTGGCTACCCGGTTGATTGACTGATAGTAGAGCACTTTTTGAATCTGTACATATTATGAACTTTTGTGCTTCACTACGAACTACATACTGTAATGCTTCATGGATAGCAAATAACTCGGCTGTGAAAACATTGGATTCGTCACTCAGGTGATTTAGAATTGAGATAGCATGTAAAATTTTCAAGACGCAATTGAAAATTAATAGAAAATTATAAGAAAAAATTACAAAAACAATTAAATACTTTTTAACTTGCAAGTTAAAAACTATAATATTTTTATATGCTGTCTTTTTATTTGGAGAAATTTATTAATTTTCAATTGTACAACCAAATTTTTTTTATAATATCTCGATTTTAAAAAAAACTTTAAAAATAACAGGGAAAAAATATCGAAACATGGTTTGGTTCTAATGGTTTCTTATCTAATGAATAAGTTTTGTTTTATTTGCTTGGACTTTATTTTTTTCCTTGAAATTATTTTAAATTTATCTCTCAGGAAAAGTAGTTAAACAAAAGTAGTAAAATGAATTCCAAGAGATCGCGGGACCAAAGTATATTATAAGTCGAAAATATTACAGGGCGGAATTGTTTCATTCGACATCCACACTTTCTCATATCTTTGTCATTTACCAAGTTAGCTTATAAAGGTTGCAGCGTATTATGCAATCTTCTTTTAATGATGAACTTTTTTTGTGGAAAAAGTGACACCGTCGGATGTTGTCCCTGAAGGAAAAAAAATCTCTTGAGTAGATGCCTTTTTATTACACACTGCTTAATTTTTAACCAACAATAGTTGCGTGCAAAAGGTAGCAGTTTGAAAGGCCAGAACTTCCTTCCGCCTCATCTTTAACTGCTGGGTGGATTAGATCCTTGCCTCGGAATTGATTCTTTTCGAAGCTAAAGTAGGCGAGAAAATCGGCTTTGTGGAGAATTTTTTGGATTGTCTATACACTGAGAATTTCTAATAGTTGGCCTTATCAGTTGGGACTGTCCACTAATATTATTATTATTATCATTCACACACTCCAGGCCACCGTTCCTAGCGCATAGCGCCAAAACTATGCCTATGGTCACTTGGCCTTACCGTAGATAAGTTACCGTCCCTTCCACAGGGAGGTGGACCTCTACTTATCCGTCTAGTCCTTCTTATTAGCGCAACTTTTCGAGCGAACTCCATAAAGTCTTTAAAATTCTTAGCACTTTTGGTCAATTATCTACAGTCTCCCGGTCAGTTCTCTCCCCTACTTATCAGCTTGACTGTCTACTGATAAGCAGATTATAGTCGATCAGTCTCCCCCCGTTCCACTCCTATTTAAATGTAGTTTTTCCTATATCACTGGATTTGCAGAAATTTTCTCCAGCCAAGACCTGGAGAAGGGTATCCTCTCACAAAGTCATGTCATATATTAAGGAGAACTCACTAAATAAAATATCGAATCCTAGATTGTAGATTGTTGTAGGGGATAATTGCACTGCGACCTGAAAGATCTATTGTGCTCCCACGGAACCTTCTCCAATGCACAGCCGGCCTCCAAGCAGTGTTCTCTAGCTACAGACAACACTGTCCATCACCGGACAGTGAGGTTTGTAGAGGCTCCTAGGAAAAGAAAATCTAAGTGCAGCATGCTTGCTGGATTCGAACCCGGGACCTCCGCGTTGCTAGTGCTGCGCACTACCACTGAGCAATCCCTTCCTTCTCTCTTGGCTTTCGCCAACTAACTAGGGATGGAGACCCAAGTTTGTGTACTGCGTTTGTCCTCCTTGTCTGTAAAGTGTAGAGTGTATGTAGTTTAAGTGTATTGTGAACTGTTCTGCCGATGTGCATGGACTACTGAGTAGTGACCATGGGGTCGCTACTCCCCAAGTAACTGCATGCAACAGATACCTCTTGCGGGCTATCGAATCCTAAATTAAATCAATTATTTCTTATAAAAAAAAAACTGAATATATAATTTCAAATAATAATTTAAAAAAAAAAGAATCTTTTATTCCTTTATTTAGAATTCAAAAACCGGATATGAGGACAGAAGAAATACTCGTATAGTAGATATCAAGTGGCAAAACGTACATAGATATATAAAGACATTTATTAAATATCCATTGAGAGGTACTTTATTAGAATTACCTCTGTCCCTCTCTTCTCTTCTTTCTCACACCATATTTCGTTTCATTTTCCCATTCATATTTCAACCCTATTATATTAAGAGAGATATGAAAATGAAAATATTGAATCAAAACTCCACTCCTCTTCTCCGCCGCTCTTTATTTCCCCTCTACGTTATTGACTTGCTAAAATTGAATTCAAATAAATATACGTATTAAAAAAATTGTAAATTGTCTCAAATATTAAAAATTCTTTTTTCAATTTATTTATTTTCCTTTTATTATTATTATTATTATTAAATTATTATAATTTTTTATTAATAAAAGCAGTGCATTATTGCCAAGTGCATTTTTTTATTTACTGATTAATGAACTTTCTAACCAACTTTCATATGTTATTACCGACCTTTGCATTAATTTATACAGATCGTCATTTAATGACCTCTTTAATGATCCGTTTGGTCGTTTAGGTATAATACCAGTACTTGATGATATTTCCACTCTGTTAACTCTGATAACTATTTCGGAAACTAAATCTTTATACTTTCTTATTATCCTTTTTGTAATTGCTTCAATGTTGTTAGAATTGGAAACTACAATATCCTCTAAGAGTATACTTAATTCTTCTTCTTTTTCCTTTAATAACATTATTAACCGCCCGATTGCTAATTACTGTTCGGCCCAGTAAAAATTGTCTTCAAGTATTTTGAAAATCTTTGAAAACTGCACAAAAGATAAAAAATAAATGTGTTTAAGATCGTCAAAGCAAATATTTCATAGTGGGCAAGGGGACCATACTTAAAACTTGGTGCCACTGCAATAAATATAAGAATTTTGATCACAATGTAATCTTATCTGACTGCATATTCGAATCTTTTTAATATGACATTCCAATATAAACAATTTTCACCTAAAACTAAACTAGAGACGGTTTTCAAATCGAAAGGCCTTAAAATTATAATGAGATATTTGTACAGCAATGGCCAGAGGAGTTTTTAAAGAAAAAGAATTCTGGGTCAATGTGTTGCTGAGAATTTCGCCTCTTCCAAATTTTCACCTAAAACTAAACTAGAGACATTTATATAAATTAATTATAATTTAGAGAATTAGCTTTAGATCTGATAGATCAGGTTATTAGAAAATGATTTGATAAGGTAAAAAAAATTCATTATGTAATAGCTTTGGAACTTGTGCAAACCCTACATGATCATCGTCGATTTCGAAAAGATAAGAGCAAAACTCTGGGACTCAGTTAGCAGTAGTTTTTTAGCACGAATAATCTATCAAAACAGCTCTGGGAAAGACGAGTTTCTGGTATAGTAACGATTTTAGGCCACCATTTTAAAAGTCTTTAAAATGCTTTATGTTTGAAACAGGTAGGCCGTTTCAAGTTGTACATGATATGTGTAGAATTATTCTCGTCAAATGCTATAACTGCTTGATAAATTTAACATGGAACCTAGTCTAACGACCCGTTTATGGAAGAGCCCAAACTTAGACACTATAGAGGAGAACACTATGAAGCAAATACATTGTCGAATTTCGACTGTCATTTGTAGCTTGTCTTAATACCTATAAATTAAAGGAAAAGCTAGGGAACTTTTTGTAACAAAGTATTTACTAGAATTAACAAATTTATAGGCTGAATGAAAGGTACCCTAAAACCTTTTACTGGGACGCTAAAATAACCAAGAAATTCGTGCGACCAAAGGAACAAAAAAAATATCGCATACAAATAATGCATGGATTGAATATACGCCTTGCAGAACTCCTGTAGTGACATCTACCATATAAGATTGTTCAAACTTACTATCAATAAACATTTGGGCGGTAACATTAAGCAGTGTTAACATCCGGATCATCTTCGAACTGATTCCCAGATTAATGAATTTATTCCAAAGAAGATTATGGGGAAATGGCATCAAACGCTCAAGAAAGATCGACAAAAATAACAAATATTTATTTTGCGAATCTTAATGGAATATTTAAATCAGCATTGAGGTTGAAAGTTCCATCTATACATCTCCAGCCTTAGCGGAAACCCATTTGTTTTCTCTGGAATCAACTGGACCGCCTCATCCCAATTACTTAATCTAATACACAATAATTATTATAAATTTATTACTAAAAATAATCATATTTTATTATTATTGTCACTCATTCGCTATTTTACGTGTTTCATTCAATATCACTTCTAGTTATTACTTTCTCTGAAGGCTATAAGAGCAAGTATTGCGATCGCGTAAGTTTATATTAGTTAATTTAGTTAATTAGTTAATCTTTAAATTTATTCAATTTAAGTTTGTTCTAAAGTTAATTAAAGTTTATAATAATGTTCTAAAGTTTATAATAAACAGTTTCAAGAAATAGTACAAAAAATCAGCAAATGATTCATTATAATAATAATCGTGATGTAGAATATCTCAAATAATTATTAACTTTGTTATACCTTCGCTGTCCCACTTAAAATAGAGATTACCGGATTAACTTTAGTTGCATTCTCTTTATTTAATAGGCCTTTGGAACCTGGACTAAGGACAAATTTATATTACTTTGTAATACTTTAGCCCAGAACAAACGAGCTAGTAGGTAGGTACATTCCTGCTTTGTTTAAGCCAATACCACCTAAATTACATATCAATTATAGTACTAGTAAAGTCTCGTTGGTTTTGCTTAATCCTTTCTTATCCCGCAAAAGCAGAATGAAGGAATTGCGATAATAGCTGCTTGTTATTTTTATACAACAATGGCAGAAATCTCTTCCATCTAGCAGGTGGAAAAGTAACCTCAACGAAAACATATAATGGCTGGATTGGGGGTTCAATTGAAGAAAGAGACACTATTTTAACTGTTACTTGTAAAGTACTGTAATAAATAAAAAATTTACACTACTTAATTCAGCGCAAGGATATGTAATGATTTAGAAAGGACTAAGCCTAATCGTTTATCGATGATAATTTCTTGATCATTTCGTTTTGCGTTGCGTATTGTTGATGGTATGATTTGATAAGATACACTGATTTATTTATACAACTCTCATTTATATAAAATGGGGATATTTTTGTACTTAGCCTGGGGAATCTTGTTACTTAGCCTGAAAGACTGTGTTATAGTGATTTGTTACTGGTATGGCCGTATGAGTGGCACAATACTGAGATAGTGATAAGAAGCTAGAGGCTGTATGTTTCTACCAAAACATTTTTTCAATTGTTAGTTTTCTGATAATTGTCCTGTCACGGAACATCAGTACCTTTTTTGGTAATAAGCATGAATGATATATGGAAGAGCTGGGGTGTACAGAGGTAATCCGAAGTACTTACATCTCGGTAAGCCGAAGTAAGCTAGCCGCAATCTTTCAGGCATAGCTAGTCGCAATAATTATCTCAGTGCCACTGAGATAAAATGACGAGGGTACATAACTACAGAATCGTCATCTTCTCAGTTGTACGACGAGCCATCAGCTGGCGATGATAATTTGAGACTGGTGTGGGACTGCTTTGGCATCCTCATGGAAATTATTAACCAAAATAATGTTTTTCTAATTTGGATACCCTGGCATTCAGGCCATATAGGCAGATCGCCTTGCCAAGAAAGCTCCATTGGAATCCTTCTTGCACTCTTTCTGTGACATCGCAAGATTCCTCATGAGTGCAGCCAGCCAACAAAGCATAGCAGTTCACAAGAATGGTAGTTGGAAATTCCGTGCCAGAGGCAGGCGAAAAAGTTTATTACTTACTATTCGCCCAAGCTTACTATAACAAGGCCGTGCAGCCATACGGATGATTGTAGGCATTCTCATTGGCCATTGTAGACTTAATAAGCACGTGCTTAATATGGGCCTGACAACGCATAGTGTAGTTCTGATAGTGTAGGATTTGTTAGGAGGAAGAAGAAATCGTATCGGAAAGAAGTACTGGGTCAGTGTGATGCTGAGATTTCGCCTCTTCCAAATTTTCACCTAAAATTAAACTAGAAACATTTATATAAATTAATTATAGTTTAGAGAATTAGCTTTAGATCTGAAAGATCAGGTTATTAGAAAATGATTCGACAAGGTGAGAAAATTCATTATCTAACAGCCTTGGATCTTGTGCAAACCCTACATGATCAACGCCGATTTCGAATAGATAAGAGCATAAATCTGAGACCCAATTAGATATAGTTTTGTAGTTCAAATAATCTATCATAACAGCTGCGGGGAAGACGCTTTTCTGGTGTAGAAACGATTTTAGACCACTATTTCAAAAGCCTTTTAAATGCTTAAGTTTGATGTAGTACCTGCCTGTCTCAAGTGCTCTTTGGGAAGAAGAGATTGACGCCTTCAAGCCTTACCGAGAAGTTTTTCTTCCAGACTTTTAACTAAATTCTCCCACCAAATACTAAGATTATGTACATCAAATGGAATTTGCAAAAAGAAAAAATTTAATAAATTGTGTTTAATTCATTTTCCACCTCTTAGGCACGATATAAATGGAGATTTTGATTCTTATAGAATAAATTTCATCTCCTGCTTAATATTGGCAATTATTACTTGTTATGTTGTTTAAACGAACGCGACTATTAATGAAATATTTTAATAGATACTAGACAATAGACCTTCCTAAAAGTAATCTATGAAAGTTGGCCACAGTACTCGATATAAATCAATGCAGACAATCTCAGCTTCTTCTTGACGATACTCGGTCTTATAAACAATATACTATTTGTATTTAAATATAATTGGTACTGTGTACATTATTGATACATCTACTGACATATTTCTATATAAACTGTTTCAAACTGCATAGTTCTATTTATAATGATGCTTGGAACAAAATGGGGAAAAAAAAATATTCATTGAAATATAGGATAAATAGATTGTCAACAACAATTTAGCGCACATTCTTTTTAACGATAAATAGATTTTGAAACAAATTAAGATTAACAAAACTGTACTATGTGTGCCGATACCTAAAAGTGCGGTTATACAATGTTACCTATTGTTTTCCAAAAGTATTAAAAAATAGTAACTGTTAAATTAAAAATAAATAAATATATATAATAATGAACACCTGTTCTCTATTAATGTAATATAATATGAAAAAAGTTCCTGCCCAATACGTGTGTAGGAGGTAATCTATATATTGGCATTTTTTCAATTTATTTAAATAATTATTTATTTATATTTTTTTTTTTTTTTAAGAATAATATTAAAATACGTTTAAAAAAAAAAAAAAATTAAACATATTTAGAAAGAAAGAGCTAAATTTTCTTCATAATGAACTGACTTTTGTTTAACTTATTACAATTTATGGCGAATTGAAGTTTTAAGATTGAACTGAATGAAATTATCTGTCAACATGTGTTTATTTATAAAAATTCACTTAAAATTTAGATCTTACCACCACCAGCTGTTTATGTTACACCTGTACACTGTAAATAATCTTCACTTTATCCATCTAAACAGTAGAAGAAATATAATTTGTTTACATTATTTTAATATATTTGTTTACACATTTAGTAAATCTCGATGAGAAATTTTGAATTTATTAAATTATTTTTTTTTTTATAATAAGAATGTTTATTAAATTCGGTCAGACGTTATTTTTAATCTAAGGAGGTTTAGTGAGCTTATTAGGTCATTTGTTTCTAGATTTAGGTTATATCGTCAGTTAATTTGATTTCATTCATCAGTTTGCTATCTTGCCCATTCTATTCTGGCTAATTAATTCTTTCATAATTTCCTTAAAATTCGGTCTAATGCAGAAAAAAAAAAATCTGGTTTGAAAAAAACCACGCACGATATTTTTTCTTGTACTTCAATTTTCTCAATAGGGTAAAGCTAGGAGTGATGTCGGGGGTAGGAGAGAAGACGCAGGCTTTACTTCTCTTGTTTGCCACCACGTGGCGTCATGGAAGTTAGTCCAGGAGTAGAGAGATCAGCAGTGAACGTATTGCAAAGTTCTTCAATTATTTTGGGTGTTCTTCTGTGTTCTAGGAACATTTATACGCATCAGTGTGTGATCAGTGTGATGTGTGATACGCATCAGTGTCATAACGTGGATTTTCATAACGCTTAGTAAATTTTTTTTTTATATATACTATATTAATTGCAATTGAAATGAAATATTTCCAGCTGTCGTTAAAGTTGGACCCGTAGACATAGTGTTTACCAAGTTTCATGTCGATCAACCATGTTACCTTCATAGAGGAGAGGTCTCCTACCTATGGTGCGTCATCTACCCTACCATAGTAGGAGAGACGGCCAAATGTAGTGTATTTGTATTTTGTTTCTGGAATAAATGAGAATGTGTTTATTTTGAAAAATAAGATTTTTTTTGTAGATAATAGTAGTTGACATATGTTTTATAAGAATTACCTCTTTAATATATCTCCTATATTTTGATACAGGGCATAATATTGAAATGTGCGTCATCTCTCCTAGCTTTACCCAATTTGGCATTAGCAGTTTAAAATTAGCCTGAGGGTATGTATTTCTCTAAAATCAGCCCCACCAAAAAATCAATTTTCTTAGATAAATGTTTCAAATAAAAATAAGGTAAAGTTAGGGGTTATGATGGGGAAGAAGAAGGGTAGAAGACGCAGGCTTTACTTCTGTTATTTGCCATTACGTGGCGTGATGCAGATTAGTCAAAGGGTAGAGAGATCGAAGCGAACGTATTGCGGAATTCTTCAATTATTTTGTGTGTTCTACGAACATATTTATACTTATCAGCTGTACCTGAATGAACTCCTGAATTTTTATAACGTATTGGTAAATTTTTATATATTATATTAATTGCAATTGAATTCCAAGTTGTAGTTAAAGTTGGACTCGTAGACATAGTTTTTACTAAGTTTCATGTCAATCAGCTATGTTTCCTTCACAGAGGAGAGATGGGAGCATCTATCCTACCATAGTAGGAGAGACGGCCAAGTGTAGTATATTTGTATTTTGTTTCTTGTAATAAATGAGAATGTCTTTATTTCGAAAAGTAATATTTTTTTTGTAGATAATAGTAGTTGGCATATGTTGTTCTATAAGCATTACCTCTTTAATATATCTCCTATATTTTAATACAGATCATAGCATTGAAATACGCGTCATCTCTCCTAACTTTGCCTTATTTAATAATTTTAATGATCTTTCAAGTCATTTCCGAGCTAAAAAAAAAAAAATTACAATTCAGTACAGTCACAATATCGATAAATAGTGGAGTTTGATTAAAATTATTTCATGTTGATAACATATAGGGATGTTATACTGAAACCAATTGCTATCGACCAATTGCTAAAAATATTTCTTCCTCAGAAAAATTTTTAGATTCACGGAACATTTAATTTCCAAGCAGAAAATTCAATTTTGAAATTTTGACATTGTCGCAGTACTTGCGCTGAAGTTAAAGAGAAAAACAAAGGTTTCAAATTGAATTATGCATTTCAATTTTCACATGAGAGAACAATTCCGCAGTATGAATTCAGAATAATTGCAAATCTAATTCGTTTCTTCCTTTCGGCTGGTATTTTGAGATTTTTGGCTCCGTCAACTAACTTTGGTTTGTTATTTCAACTATTTTAATTTCAATGCCCGAATTTCACAGTTTATTTTCTGTTCTAACTAGCTACGGCTAAACAAATTCAAATTCAGTCGACTAACATCATCCAACGCTACATCCCTCTCTAAATTCATCACCAACAATAATCTAACAATATACCTTTAAGGTATATTTACCTTTAAGTGGTTATGGCTGCTAAAGCTGACACTCCTGGAATATTGTAAATAAAGCATTAATTGCTTACCTTCAATCATCACTCTCCGCTTGATCACTTCGGCCACCTATAATACTTATCCGTTTACTCAAGTAAATCGTTAAAATATTGTATTTAAGTGCAAATATTTAATTCTGTGTTCCTCAATTCACCATCTGCTTCCAACATCTCTCCTTAGGGTTCTAATCATTCCGAGTTTGAAGAAAACTTCGAGAATTAGAAGTTGAGAAATACGTACAATCGTATAAAGTGTTTTTAGCGTTATAAACCAGATTGTTTTTTGATGATCGTTATGATTTGTTCTTTTTTCAGTTATATCAAGGACGATAATGGTTTATGAAATGAAAGTATTAATGGACAACATGCAAAGAGTATATTATGTATATATATATATAGATATATAGGTCAAGTTGGAAACTATATACATAATGCATGTATAAAGAGAGTTATATACATTACCACGTATAACTAGGCTCAACATGAACTATGCACAGAAAGTTGAATAATTATGCAGTAGTTGTACATACTCTATGAATAATATGATTTAATAAAACAGGAAGTAACTTGAGTTTTTGCTCTAACTTTTAGCTTACTACAGCTATGTGTTTATGGTTGTATGCTATAGACTAGACTGCTAGCTAATAGCACCAGTTCGTCTTCTGTCAACTATTTGCTATAATAGTACCATATTACAATTACACTTTAATACAAATGACAACCATTATAAGCCGTTCCGACAACAAAAGGTTGTATTTAACTATATACATACTATTTACTACTAATACTACTACTAACTGTTAGTAGTGTTGGTAGAGTGGACTGTTAATTGTCTTTTCTCCATGATAGATGACGATGCTGGTTACACTAAAGATGTCACTCTCATTCTAGTCTACTACAGCCTACACACTCTGTTCCTTGTTTTAACAACGCTCTGTTCGTTCTCAAGTGATTGTTAATGAACTACCACCACAGCTCCTATATTGAATCGTAGTTTAAGATCTCGAAATGATTACTCTATTTGAATACATTAGAGTTCATCTTGAACTACTTCATCACGCACACTATTTTACCTATTCTATCTACAAAGGTTATCTAGTTGCATGCTAAATATATATCTAAATTGCATGCTTACATATGAACAATATGCACCTAAACATATAATGATACTATTCCAAAGAGTTGGTAGAAGATAATTTTATGTTTATTAAAGCCATTATGTTATAGTTACTCCATACAAACTTTACTTACGGTTCCGAGATGTGAGTTATCACTAAATTTGATTTAAAAAAAATCACAGACTTTGAAAGTAAAAATCCTCCATTAGAACTAGGGCGCAATTAGACCAAAGCTTAACCTGGAGAAGATAGAATTCTGAGAAGGTGACAGAATTGTTTAGGGAGCCTGATGTTATTAAAATTATTGAAATGGACAGATTCAGATGAGCAGGGTATGTCATTAAAATGGACGACGACGAAATACCAAAAGAAGGTTATGGATGAGAGAGGGCGGACGTCCTCGGGTTCTGGGAATGGTCGCCCTGCTATGTTTAATTGATGGAATAAGAGAAGACGCAAGAGATGTTCTTGATTTTAAAAAATGGAAAGCAGCCCACATTGAATTTTGATAACTGGCGGTGAATCATCAAAGCACCAAGACCCATTAGGGGATGTAGCGGCAATAATAATAATAATAAATAGTTAATAAAATGAAACAAGTTTTTTGGCTTTTTTTTTTTAGACTTTCTTCTTATTATCTGTAAAAAGGAAGAGATTATCTCAGTGGTAGCACGCTTGACTTGTATGCAGAGTCGACTGATCGAGTCCAGGCTCTAATTTATTAATGCCCTTACATTTTTGTCTTCCTAGAAGCTTTTACAATTCACTGTTCGGAGGACCGATAGCACTGCCCGGAGGACCGTCAATATACCTTGGGAAGGATCCAAGCGGCGATAGATTAAAAGCCTTCAAAAGTTAATGTCCCCGTCGATTTGCGGCCCCAACATTAATAGTAAATAAATAATAAACTGGTTTTGCTGCAAGTCTGTGATATCACACAGTTTAATAAAGATATCTTAAAGATTGGTGAACATTGAACCGGACGATGATACAATATGAAAAAACTACCACGAAAAAATCTCTACCCGCATTGGAATCAATATAGTGCGATAATGCAAACAAACTCGTTAATTAAACCGAATTTTCTTTCGATCAAGACAAACTGAAATATTGGAGTTGTGGTTGGTCCCGCAGAGCTAGAAAGCATCAGAGACATTTTCCGTGGTAGCCTGCTTCATTTTGTGATCATCGACCGGTTTCGAGCGTTCGCCCATCTTCAGACATGCGTTTTTCAGACAGTGTGACAGCACAGACTTGCAGAGAGCAAATTCAGTTTACACACTGACTGGTGTTTTTAATTGTATTTAAAACACCAGTCAGTGTGAAGTTTTAAATACAATTAAAAGCACCAGTCAGTGTTTAAACTGAATTTGCTCTGTGCGAGTCTGTGTTGTCACACTGTCTGAAAAACGCATCCTGAAGATGGGCGAACGCCCGAAATCGATCGATGACCACAAAATGAAGCAGGCTACCGATGTCTCCGATGATATATTGGAGGTTTAGTCCTATGGTACATGCTAATGGTATGTATTGAAGAAGTTTCATTCGTATAGCGAGGAGGATGAAAAGAGAAACATAAACCAGTTTAGAATTTGGAGTTTTGTGGTAAGGTCTAGTCCAATATAATGCTGTGAGATGTGGACTTAGTCAATTTTTAGTGTTTTTGATAAACAGTTTGAGATCAAGTTAAACACACACATAAACAAATACATATATATCTGTATATATAATTCCTCTTTTCAATATTTTACTTATGGATTCCTTAGTACATTTTTAAAGTTATCTATCCTTAAATCACACATGTTTATCGAAAATAATCAAATTGGGCGAACGACCAAAAGCGACCAGTGATCATAAAATGAAGCAGACTGCCACTGAAAATGACTCTGAAACGTCCTTGCAATTTTAGATTACTTTCGAAATACATTGACCCATATTGACAAGTTACAAAAAAAAATTCTTAAAAGAACAAATTAAATTTTCTTCAAAGAGTTGAAATCTAATGCAAAAGATCTGGTATGGGTATGTCCACACTGGTGCAACTTTTCTTTCAAGAGAGGCATGCATCATAGCGCACGGTACGATGAACGAGAGGCATGCGTTATTGCATACCTCATGGAAGTTGAATGGGCCTTTTTTTTCATGACGCAATGACAGCGCACGTGAATCCAACTACTTGGATTTTCGTTCAACATTCTATGCGTCTTTTAATCTCGCTACGTGTTGTGTGATATTGTTATAGGTTATATATTATATTATTAATTTTAAATATTATTTAATTGTTATTTTAATAATTTTATTATTAATTGATATTATTCAACTATTATTATTAATTAATAATATCTCCTACAGCAGATTTCTGATTACGTCTGTAATCAAGAGACACTTGATGTTATAGAAGATTATCATCTTTAAACAGTTTTGTAGGATGTAAATTCAAAATTATGTGCCAACAAAAGTGCGAGAAGTGATGCTTGTTCTGTGGTACTTGTTGTAGAGGTCTCAATACCATTATCACTGGAAGTAACTTCTCTCCATTTGCCTTAAATAACTTCACCATGCTTTCGTCCTCGTCATGAAAACTTCCAGGAAGTGAATACTGTCTTGCTGCATCCAGGAGAAAATTATGAAGCAGAAGACAAGTTAACACTATATCAACACAGTCCCAATAACTGTAATTTCTATAGGCTTACGAAAAATTCTGAACGCTGGCGCCATCAACCCAAAAGCGTTTTCACCGATTCTCCTTGATCTCGATAACCTAAATTTTAATCGATTAAATACTCTTTTCTGCGAGCCCTTATTAAGGTAAGCTGCAAATGGTTTCATAAGATGAGGGCTCGCTGCTTTTTTTCTTTTTCGTGCACTTTTCAAAAACAGGTAACCTGCACAAATAACTAATGCCGCTTCTGAATCCATCGATAAAATGCACACTGAACGGATGAAAAGGCAATGCTCGAAAGGCATGCGCAACGCATGTTGAAATGGGAAGAGGAAGCGCAAGTTGAAATGGAAGAGGTAGAAGAAAGCGCACAAATGTGGACATACCCTATGAAACATTCACACGTCCTAATACCTACTATTATAACTAATTACTATGTTAAAAGATAAATTTTTCTTTAATCTTGCAAAGTTTAATAAACATTTGGTTTGCTTCCGTTACCTATAAAATAAAGGAAGTTTATTTTTTGTTTCACTAATTTTCGACTTGTCCGCCGGTGCCTTCTGTTTCAACCAATTAGCAAAGCATATAATACTAGTTTAAATTTAACTCCTAACTCACAGCCACCCCCCCACCACCATAACCTCCCTAAAAATAATTTTTTGCTAGGAATATTTTCAAGTTAAAAATCGTCTAGTATATATCGATCTAGTATCGATTACTAGTTAAAGAAAATTGATGGAGCCATTTTCTATTAAATTTCAAAAATCACGGAAACATATTCTGTAAAGTCGCATTTCCGGTCCATGGATTATTTTATAAAGTTTAAAATTCGAGCTATTCTTTAAATACATTCTAATATATAGCAGTAGAACCAGACATTTTCAAGGGGTGCTTTACAAGAACGCTTAATATTGTAGCTCCTCCCTCCGAGGGGCTACCCAGGAACTTTGAAATTCCTGGAAAAAGTTTTAAACAAAAGTAAGGTTATTTCTTTGGATAAATAGCATATGAATAAGTATAAAGAAAATCGTGAAGTCGCAAAAAAAAAGTAACTCAAGAAAGTAAATGGATTCCAATCAAAACCTTCGTTTCATATACTTAATATGGTTGTCCAAACTAAACAGAATATCAAGTTTTGAGCTTCAAGCAATTTTTTTCATAAACACACAAACACTACAAAAATATACAAATATAGAAAGTTCGCTGTAAAATATTTTTATACATACACAGAGAAACTTAAAACACATAAAACACATGTAAATCTGATATTAATTGAAATTCCCTAATTTGGCAAATATTGCAATTATAATGGATGTGTGCAAAAGTATAATGGAGAATTTAGGTCTGGTTGATGAAATAAGAAGACGGAGTTAACACTGGTTAACTATGTATAATAATAATAATGAGACACAGTCTGCCTGGACTTTACAATAGGGAATGGTTATGGTAGAGTGGTATGAAAATGACACGAAGTGACTGGTGATGAGATGATGAACTATAGTGAACTATATTGAACTGTCTTGAACCGTATCGAACTGTATATCTCTGAACTGTCCGTCGCTGTTAATTTTTACAGTTTCTCCCACTCCAGTCCGAGAGAGTGGTTGGGTTTGTTTCTCTTCTCTTTACACTCTTTGGTTGCTGATCTCTTTTTGCTGTTACACAATATTACTATCTCTTATTCCTAGTAAGAGGAAGTATTTTAATCATGCTAAATTTTTGAAATCGAGGTTTCACCGGAAATATTCGTTTTGAGATCTCCTGAGTCCAAAGAAGTGGTTTTCAGAAAATGGTCTGAGTATGTGTGTGTGTGTGTGTGTGTGTGTGTGTGGGTTTTTTTTGCAATTTTCTCAAAAATGGCTCTAACAATTTTCTTCAAACCTTCTATATCAACAACTACTCTTAGAAAAATCTACAACTTTTATTGGAAACATTTCTCCAGGAAAATTCATTTAAGGGCACTTTTCGGGGAGGGGTGTGATTAGGTTTTCCTCTAAACTGCTATTTCAGTTTATTACATATTTCTATCATCTAAATAATATTAATTAAAATTAAATGTGTTGTTGAAATTCCAAGTTTGAAAAAAAAAAACAATCGGATGATTAGAAGTGCGTTTTTACTGAAAAGTATTTTTCAGTTTTCTGCTAAATTCTCTAAAACAGCTCCAAGGAGTTTCTATAAACTTGGAATATCAACTACAATTATTGTTATTTGAAACATTTCTCCAAGAAAATGCATTTAAGGGCAGTTTTGGGGAAAGGGGTGGAGTTAGGTTGTCTTCTAAATTGCTGTTTCACTTTATTATACAATTTTATCATCTAAATAATATTAATTAGAATTAAATGTATTGCTGAAATTTCGAGTTTGAAGAAAACCAGAAGAAAGAAGTGGGTTTTTTAATTTTTTGTGATTTTCTCCATAAAAACACTGACGGAATTTCATTAAAATTTTTTAAAACTAACTATAAAGTTTGTTGTCAATTGCAATTGTCAAAATTTTGAAAACTGAAGTAAGAGAATATTGTGTGAGTGTTTCACACCAGATTTTTTTTTTTTTTCTCTTACAACACATACAGTTACAGCAGTAAGAGAAAATAAAAATAAAAATTCTGGGATGAAAAACTCATACAACTTTCTCTTTTTTTGATGTTTACAAAGTTATAATTAACAAACTTTCTACAAACTTATAATTTTTAATAAATATTTACTTGTCTTCAATGTTACATCATCAAGTTGGAATATCTAAACTTAATAAAACAACTTTTTGAGGGAAACGTGATCTCTTCCATCTTTCCCAGAACATTTCTTTTCTCGGAATAAAGTAACAAATATAACAAGTTAATATATATGTACAGTGTGATGGATGCAAGAAACATAAAAATATATTAATTTATAAATAAATCAAAATTAAGAAAAAGATTGACATTCCCTTGCAAAAGGACAAGACCAGGTATAAGAAAGCAGTTACTGGTACGGTTCAAGAACAATTATGGCATTGTACTACCCCTTCTCCTCAAAGGGGAGGAATTGAAGAAACAAAGAGAAGAGATATTTTAAGCACAGACTTGTGCTAGAAATCAAGGTGGAAACATTGGAGCTATACCAGTATTACGTTATAAGAAATTATTATAAGCTATTGTGATATTCAAAGTAACTTAATTTCTCTTAGAGAATATATTTAATTTAATCTACCAGTGTGATCTTAATTATTCTTATACATCTATATTTTCCTCAAACATACTTACAAGCCCTCAAACAAAACCGCTCGTGCTACTTACCACAAATACGCATCACCACACCAAAACATTACATTGGTGCCAGCTGTTTGGGATATTTTCAACCAGAATCCACAAAATAAAAGTACGTATAATTTTCTCAGCGGAAATAATATTTTAATTAAATATTTCCCATTATTGAATTTTCTAGTGAATTTCATTTTAAAATTTTTGTAATCGTACCACTGCACCCCAATCCCTTGTGAATTTTGAATTTATGAGTGTACTTAATAGATCGCAAATTGTAAAGATATTACGCGATAATAACCTTTCTGTTGGAGGCAATTTACTCCAATTACGTAGACGTCTTGAAAAATATAATCTTTCCCCAAGTAATTCATTCAATTCCAAAATGTATAAGATTAATGGACAAGACATGGGCATTGACACTGCTGTAGAATATTTACTTGCTCAGCAGCAATTAGCAAATCCTGCCAACCCTAACAATCAACCTGGTAGCCCCTTAAGAAATTTGCAATTGATAAACAAAAAAAATGTAATGTTTTGGTGATGGGTGCAGAAACATAAAAATATATTAATTTATAAATAAATCAAAATTAAGAAAAAGATTGACATTCCCTTGCAAAAGGACAAGCCCAGGTATAAGAAAACAGTTACTGGTACGGTCAAGAACAATTATGGCATTGTACTACCCCTTCTCCTCAAAGGGGAGGAATTGAAGTAACAAAGAGAAGAGATATTTTAAACACAGACTTGTGCTAGAAATCAAGGTGGAAACATCGGAGCTATACCAGTATTGAGTTATAAGAAATTATTATAAGCTATTGTGATATTCAAAGTAATTTAATTTCTCTTAGAGAATATATTTAATTTAATCTACCAGTGTGATCTTAATTATTCTTATACTTCTATATTTTCCTCAAACATACTTACAAGCCCTAAAACAAAACCGCTCGTGCTACTTACCACAAATACGCATCATCACACCAAAACATTACAACAGTCAGTATGCTAAGTTTTATGAAACAGATAGAGCCTTTATGCAGCAAATCGCAGAAAATTATTTAAAAAAATGTTGATTAACGCTGACCGATTTTCTTCAAACTGAGAATTTTTTTAGTAACACATTTAATTGTAACTAATATTATATACATTATAGAATCGTAAAATTAACTGACTTGGCCTTTTAGAGTAATTGCTCTACTAGCTTTTAAGATGTAACGAACCTGAATAAGCTCATTGTACTATGAGTGAAACGTCGGGGCATCTAGCAAACCACCAACACAGTCTCAACTTGGAAACTCCAGTGTTTTTCATGAAAATGGCCGCGGAAACCTATAAGATAATATTATATAGATGATAGAAATGTTGAAATTAATGAAAATAACAGTTAAGAGAAAAGCATAACCCCATAACTTTCCTCAAAACTTCGCTTTAAATAAATTTTCTTGGAAATATGTTTCAGCAAAAGTCATAGACTCACGTGTGATATATAAAGAAAAATCATTGGAGCCATTTTCAAGAAAATCGTAAAAAAAAAAAAGTGGGAAATTTGTTCTGTAGATTGCTGTATAGAATTATTGCACTGTGGCCTGAAGATCTATTGTGTCCCCGGAGCCATCTCCTATGCACAGCCGGCCTCCAAGCAGTGTTCTCTAAAACAGACAACACTGACCATCACCGGACAGTGAGTTGTAGAGGCTCCTAGGAAGAGAAAATCTAAGGGCACCATGTTGGATTCGAACCCGGGACCTCCGCGTTGCTAGTCCAGCTCGCTACCACTGAGCTAATCCCTTCCTTCTCCCTTGGCTTTCGCCAATTAACTAGGGACGGAGACTCTAGTTTTTTGTACTGTGTTTGTCCTTGTCTGTAAAGTGTAGAGTGTATATAGTTTAAGTGTATTGTGTACTGTTCTGCCGAAAGCGCATGGAGTACTGAGCTGTGGTAACCCGTGAGGTCGCTACTCCCCAAGTAACTGCTTGTAACAGATACCCCTTGCGGACAAATCTGTTCAGTAAATGAGGTACTTTCAGTTGAGGAATTTTGACAGATAACTTACTGTCGAATTGCATGGTGAAACTCAAACGGAATATTAAGTTTTAATTTTTTGTGATGTTCAATTTTTTAGCTATGCAGTACTCCACATACATAGACCATTTAGAGCTGGTGTAATGTGAGCTCTACGAATCCTAATGATTGGAATTTTATTACTACATAAAATATGTGCTCTATTCTAGAAAGTATAACCTAGGCCTTCACAAATCAGAGGGGGGGTCCGCCCCCAAATCCCCGTTAACCCCCAGAAAACCATGCTGCCATAAAATGTCATAACTGTCATAAATGAAACAAGTAAAACATTGCGACACCTTTGGTGTCCGAAACGTCGCATAAATTTTCAAAGATAAAGTTTTCAGAGACATTTTCTGTGGTAGCCTGCTTCAATTTGTGGTCATCGACCGGTTTCGGGCGTTCGCCCATCTTCAGGATGCGTTTTTCAGACAGTATGACAACACAGACTTGCACAGAGCAAATTCAGTTTTACACACGGACTCTGAGATAAAATGAAGCAGGCTACCATAGAAAATGCAGATGCTTTCCAGCTCTGCGGAACCAACCACCACAAAATAAAAAGTTTTTTTCTTCTTTGACCCCCAGCCAACCAATATTTTGCGCTTGTTTCATTAACAAAACGGCCAAATGTAACTTGATAATAAATGTATAGGAAATGATAGTTTTTATTTGAATTTTGTGATAGAGTGCGTACTACGTATACCAGAATCATGACGGTAGAGCGCATCCTGTACTGTAATGTAATGTGTGGATGTGAGTATAGGTAGCTTGTGGCGTAGCGTTTTAGCGAAAAGGGCTTGTATGTTTGCTTGAAATAGATTATAAGAATTAAGAGTAATTAAGAACACACTACTGTTTTATAAATAAATATATTCTGTTAAAATAATAACAACTTATTTGGTTTATAAACTTATTTAATTTATAACTGGCACAGATATTTAGAGAGCAATTCCTGAAGTGTCCTGTTTGAAGGTTGAGTTTAGACTATCTCTATTCTTTGCTCTTTTAAAGCTGATGGCTCTCTTTTTTGGAATTGCTCTCTCTCTCGCGGGGGAATTCACTTATACAAAAGAGTTGCCCTAACGGAATTTAGTGTCTTTGTTTTCTTAATAGCAATGACCAGATTTAATATACCTGGTTCTAAAATACACACTTTCTGAAGGTAAATTCACAGCACTAAAATAATTATAAAATATTAACAAAAATACAATTTTGGATACTATAAAATATTCAGAAACTTTAAACTATTATTTTTCGATTTTGTCCTTCCACTACATTGTGGAGTTGTATTTGTAGTAGTGGTAGTGTGTAGCACTAGCGTTTTAGTGAAAAGGGCTTATAAGTTTGTAATTTTAAAAGAGAATGAAGTCTAGTAATAATAAAGAAGTCACACTGTTTTTCAAAAGATATATTCTCTAAGAGATATTAAGTTAACAACAATATGCTTATAAATTAATTGGAATAAGTCTTAAAACTTGATATGGCTCTGATGTTTTCACTTTGGTAGTTAGAACGAGTCTGTCTTAAAATATCTCTTCTCTTTGTTTCAATTCCTCCCCTGTGAGAAGAAGGGGTAGTACAGTACAATGCCATAATTGTTCTTGAACCGTACGAGTAACAGGACTTTATACCTGGCTGGCCCTTTCGCAACATATTTTGATAATTTAGATTTATTTAAAAATTAATATTATTTCAAGTTTCTTGCATCCATCACAGTACCAATACCTCCTATTTTCTAAAAACCACTTTTACGGAGACTCAGCCGACCTTAAAACGTGCATTTCCGGTGCAAAACACGATATCGAAAATTTGACATGAATACAATACTTCCCTTTTATAAGAGAATGTTAATAAGTCACAATATTAGGGACACTAAAGCTTTCCCATTTTATTTATTCAATATAGGAGGTTTTTTTTGTGAATATTAAATAAATAATGGAGTGCCATCTAAATGCAAAAGAAATCACTTTGTTTTTCCTTGAACAAAAGATTAACTCTGTTGATTTTTTTGTGAGATTAATGATGTTAAAATGTTATTTTTCTAGACGTTCTACACTTATAACAACTGATTTATGATGTATGTGGTTGAATGGAGAAATGGTTTGGATATAAAAAGTGATATTTTTCGCACATAAATACTTGTGTTTTGTATGGGATTATATGGAAAAAGATTTGGATTTGTCGCAACAAAAAAAAAAACAAAAAAAAAAACAAAACAAAAATTATTGAAAATTACATTCAATTGTGACATCTCAAACCATTAGTTTTCTCAAATCTTTTTTTTTGCAAAAATTGAAATAAATCATCGTATTTTCACTTCATTGAATGTCCAGAAATATTAACTTATATTGCTGATATGTATACAATATACCAGTTTTGAAATTTCAACAATATTTTTGAATGGTTTCAGAGTTGTCCACAGACAGTCACTTGTTTCCCATTTAGGTTGAGAACATCTTAGCCCTTCCTCTTACTCTTTATACAACCATTGATAAATATGTTTTTAGGGACAACGACGCCCAGTTGTCTAGACCAAATTCCTTTCCTCATTCCCCCCACTTACTTCGCCATTTTTTTTTTTCTTTCTGTACAAAATACACTCCACCCCCCACTTCTCATATATTTCCACACTGATATTTACTACACATCTTTTTTTTAATGCAAATATTATTTCCTGGAATTTAGCCAAATAGTTTTATATCAATAATTTTTCCGTCATTACGTATTGGATCTATCATTATGGGGCCTTTTACATCAGTAATGATAGTAGCAATGAAGTTTATACGACAAGATTAACAACAAAGTATTAATAATTATATAATCTAAACTAAACAAACCAAAAACAAATTGATGTGAAACACTCACATGACTTTCTCTTACTGCAAAATGGTAAATTTTCATCACACTTACAATCCTTAATCGCGATGGAATGATGATGATTGGAATTGTGATGATAGTATGATTGTATGTAGAATCTCGATGAATTCATCTTGGCTTAACCGTTCATAAGTGACAGTTGTGATGGATGCCAGACATATATTTTATTTGAAAAATATTATTTCAAGAATATCCTAACATTCGCTGGCAAAAAGGGTACACCCAGGTAGAAGACTACAGTAACAGAAAGAGTTCAAAGAACCTGGTTAGCTTTGTCTTTTAGAGTTCATAGAACTTTGGTAGCTTTGTCTTTTCACCCTTTCTCTCAGGGGAAGATTTGTACTAACAAGAGAAGGGCATTCTTTCGACAGTCTGCATTCTGTTTTCAAACATGAAGTCTGTTGTAGACATTCAAGCAGAACACTTGTTTTTCGCTCTCTTAGCATCAGTGCCATTTCCACAATATATTAATAAGTTTATACATTCTTTGCAAATAATTTAAATTTATTATTTTAATAGAATATATTTATTGTTAGCAGTGGTGACTACTTTCTTATTTCTGTTACTTCTCTCTCTTAAAACTTATATACACACAAGCCCTTGACAAAACCGCTCGTGCTACACAAGCTACTACTACAACACATCACAATACCACCAATTACATTTCACAGTAGACCATAGCTTTGATGAGAGCCAATCAATCATCTTGAGACATGCTTTTCTCGTTTGTGACAATCAGAGTGTGCCTGTCTAGAGAAGCCTGTATAACCCTATTCATTAACTAAACACTATCCATTTAATTAAAACTGGCTGTCTACAGTTTCGACCGAAGTAGATGCTCTTCAAGAGCATCAAACGGTAGTCTATAAAAATGCGATTTCAACATCTGGAACAGAGTTGCCAACATACTTTTCAAAAGTATTTTTTCAACTTTATTAGGTAAAAAAAAAATATGTTTGTTTATATTGTTATCCAATAAGATATGTCATGTTGTTGTGGTGGTTGGTTCCGCAGAGCTGGAAAGCATCAGAGACATTTTCCGTGGTAGCCTGCTTCATTTTGTGGTCATCAACCGGTTAAGGGGCGTTCGCCCATCTTCAGGATGCGTTTTTAGACAATGTGACAACACAGACTTGTACAGAGCAAATTCAGTTTACACACTTGAGTCTGTGTTGTCACACTGTCTAAAAACTCATCCTGAAGATGGGCGAACGCCCGAAACCGGTCGATCATCCTATAGAAGTAAAATAATAAATTCAGTAATAAATTCCTGATTGCACACTAAACGAAATATTTATTTCAATTTTTCTCTGATTTTTTTCCATTTCTGAATTATGCCGACCTATACATACATACATGATACACACACACATACACATATTATATATATTTTTTTTTTTACACTCAGCATAAAAATATGCTCAGCCCATCACAAAACATGTATTTCTGGTGAAAACTCAATATTTCGTAAATCGGAAAATATCCCACAAATAATTCCTCTACTTCTACCAGTTGACAAAATGCGAAAAGAGTAACTAGGAAAATATAAGTGCTCAGTTAATAAAAGAAAGTTATTGGAATGATATCCAGAAAGGCATATTTGTTAGTTGTTTAGATGGAAACATTAAGTTCTACACTCGTTGCATAACAAGGGAGAGTCCAGGGGCACAATCCCTTTTATAGGTGGAGAAGTGGTGACACAAGCTTAAGTATTCTACCAACATGGCTCCACTCTGTATTATATATCTTCTCTTTCATCATGAAATTACAAAGTTTACTACACCTTCAATATGAATTATGACTTGTATTTTCCATTGGAAATAATTACTCAGTTGATTACATTCACTGTTTCTTGCTGCTAATAATTTACATTTTTTTTTTTTTTTTTTTAATTCGCTATAAAATTATTTAATTACAATTAAATGTTAATTAATAGTAGAATATTATCCAGCTTGTACAATAATAAAAATCGTACATTATTATTTCTATTATTTTTCTACGTCTGTAATTAAATTTTCTTGAAATATCGTTGTTAATAAAAGCTATTATTATATTGGCACATATTCATCTAGTATAATTACATTCAAATCATAAAAATGTCCAATTTCCAATTAAAAAAAACAAATCGGTTGTGAAATGACTTTCTATTACACCTGTTAATATAAAATAACAAAATTTGTCTTTGCATTTCAAATTTTGCTCATTTATACTAACATAAGTATACAGTTGGTGGGGGAACAAGTGCCACTCTTACCAACCAAAGGAATTAGAAGATCTGGTGTAATATTTCCCGTGTTACACGGGATGACGGTTCCAGAATGGATGACCGTTCGGAGATCAATTTGACAGTATCTCTTGGTGAATGGACTACAGTCAACCAGACTGAGGTTTTGCTATTCTTTGTTGTATCGTGGATGACAGGGTACATGTAACAATAACTTAAAAGGTGTTTGTATCTGCTCGGAGAGCCAAGCTGCGCTGAAAACGCTGAGTTCACGTGTCTTCATTATTTACAGATTGGTATCAGAATGTTCTAAAAGACTGGAAGAGCTTTGTTCGGTATTTATCGAAATTTAAATTTGCCGCCCTAAAAATTTAATATACTAAATATAAATTGATAACTCTAGGCTGTGTCCTAATCAGAGAGTGGGGGTAGTCCCTTTAAAATTGCCCTTCCACTCAGTCACTCATTAAAGCTCGACTAAGTAACATAGTGCAGTGCGAATATTTGCCTACTTAATTTGCATTTCCGCTTTTCCGTTTGGTGGAAAACCCATGTTTGCCACATCTAGTTTTCCTCAGCGTTAATCGTGATAGTCGATTTCTTGTCGGGTGAGTGCCTACGGATTCTCCAAGCTTGTAAGAGTGAAGGGCAAGCACGTGGTCTCTACTTCCGCTGCTTCTCCGACCGTACAGCTTTCCTGGAGCCCGTTTGAATTGTCATCTACTTTCATCAGCCGTACTGTGTGGACAACGACGCTGGAATTACAGGCATATGGTTCCCTTTTGTTTCCCTTTTCCTGTCTCCTATTTTCCTTCCATTCCCCATATGGGCTGAAGGTCAGTCGAACCACACTAATTTTAAGGTGTCTGCGTTTGGAGGTAAGCGCCACTCCTTTTGGCTTGGTGAATTTAATAACTATTTTTTGCTTCTCATTTTGTATTTGTTAAATATTAATTTGTTCATGTTATCTGAGCCCATATGGCTCAATCTTTTATACAGTCCACTCAATATTTTCCGTAACTTGATATTATCAAACATTTCATTTATTATTCATTTTATAATACCCCCTGTTAATCACTCTAACAGAGCCTAGCAGAGGTATTAATTATTAAATATATCATACCTGTCTTTTTATACCAAACAAGCTTTCTTCTCTGAAGGATATGCTTTTTTTCTGGGTACCAGGTCATATGGGAATTTTTGGGAATGAGGAGGTTGATAGGTTTATGGAAGATTCTTCTCGACCGTTCTTATATGAAGGCAAAGGATTGTGAGATTCGGTCTTTTTAAAAAATAAGAAAACTTAAATTGTTACCAACGTTTCCACAAATATATTGTCTTTTTCAAGGCATAAAAAAAAAAACTAGTAACTAATCTTCACAACTTAACAAATTTAAAAACTTATGTACAAATTTGGAACATAAGTTTTTAAATTTTTTATGTTTGGAAGATTATTTAGTAGTTTTTTTTTTTATGCCTTGAAAAAGACAATATATTTGTGGAAACGTTGGCAACAATTTAAGTTTTCTTATTTTTTAAAAAGACTGAATCTCACAATCCTTTTCCTTCGTTGATAGGTTTGCCAAAATTAGGCGTCTCTCTCCCATTCATTGGTCCCGAGTCTGCTGTTGGTGTGTCTTCTGGCACATTGTCTGTCAGTCTTCCAGTCACGGACGGCTTAACAGCATTCATCCTTATGGATGAGCACAGTTGGTTCATCGGGGGGTCCGGACAGAGCTATTAGCGAGACGTTGCTGTGTCTTTCACGAAGCTCTCTCAGGCATCTGGAAGGATTCCTTACTGGACATTGTGGTTTAAGGAGACATCTCTACGTAATGGGGCTCATGCCGGATCAATTTTGTAGAGTCTGTGAGACAGAGGAGGAAACCTTATCCATCTTATGACAGATTGCCTGGATTGTGAGGAAATTAGGAGGTTCAGGACCTTTCGTCGGAACAGGATGTCTGCGGAAGAGCTTAGGCTATTTCCCCTTAAGGTTACTGTCCGATTTGTTTGGACTGCGGTGAATCTTAGTTGGATTAGATAGACTAGGGTCTGGATATTTGTTCTTGATCCGGTTTGTTATTGTTTTTCTTGGGGCAGCTGTATAAGCCCAGTGAGGCTTTGGATAGTATAGGGTTTGGTCCCTCCCAACAGACAGATAATAATAATAAATAGAAGATTTGTAGATGGCATCGTAGAGAGTGCCAATAATATTAAACAAACATAACATTTTAATTTTAATGTCATATGTTAGGTCGCGGCACCTTTGAGAGATTAACTTTGGCTCGCTATTTGTAAATTATTACTTCATCGTCCGCATATTTCCCACGCCTTCCCGCCTTTTATCTCTCTTTCTTGGTGGTGAGATTGTCGGCGCCTTTTATCTCTCCGGGTTTGCGCCTTACTTTTATTTTCACACACTCTTAAAACGATCTCTTTCTATAAAAATTACTTCACTTGTCTTCTATATCTCGCCTGAACCACAGTGTTTGTGCCGTTCTCTTCTTCTGTCGCCCGACTAGCTAACATCTGTTAATGAGACTGTTAATATCGCCTTTAAGTTTTGTGTCGCCTTATACGCGCCTATTCGCCGTGTTAATTAATATCGGTGAGTAATAAGACTCACCTCTATACGCCATCACCTTCACGAGGCTATTTCACTTGCGCCCTAGTGGACTCGCTATCACCCGCCGCTTCAACAACGGCATTATCCGCTTCTAAAGGAGCCGTCCAATCCTTCTACGCTCACTTGATCCCTTTCTTTCGCCACCCACGCACCCACACGCACACCACACACACACGCGCCACGCCACGCAACCTCTTCCCTTCTCAGTCCATTCGACTCCATCAACCTTCTTTGATTCATCACTCACCGTCACCAAAGGTTAAGTCTCGTTTTCATTTGTTTGATATTATTATTCATTTTTGTTTTTCACCCGCTACTCGCCATCTCGCCTTGGAGTCTGCCGCGCAGGCATCACCGATTCCTCGAAAACCACCTGAAAATATTTTTTTCAGAAAAATGTTACAAATGAAAAGCGATCCTGTCTTATATTTATGCAGTTAGAATTCCAAGTTTGATGGGAAATTGTTTTCTATGGCGTTTTTGAAAAAATTCCCCAAAAAACTCATCAAAATACCTATCAACTTTGATATATTTGGTCCTCTGCTCTCATATCTTCTGAACGAAATCATAACATGGTTTTGAAACGGATAGAGGTCCACGTTCAACACCACGATCAACAAGTGCAAGGTCCACGTTTCATTACTACTTTGTACTAAAGGTAGTAATATCCGGTGCTCAATGATTTTGTAATCTAGGTGTTTTGTAAGAAGATGAGGTGTATATAATGTAAGTTTATAATCATCAGAGATATTTTCCGTGATAGCCTGCTTCTTTTTGTGGTCATCCATAAGTTGTGGAGTAATTGTAAGTTTATAAGTCAGTAACCAAACATAAGTTATCTAAGTAGTACGTTCTATATTGCATTATATTATTACAGTTGTTGCTGTTATTGTTATACGTATATTGTTGTTATATTTTATGAGGTACAATATCTTTAAGCATACTCTTTGCCATTTTCACCAAGCACGGTACACTGGATTAATATTTCCTGAAAAATATAATATTTTGGGGAAACTCATTGTTCGGGGGGGGCCATCTAATCCATTTTTATTTTTTTATCTTGGAAGCTACACTGTGATGGTTAGTTTTGCATTACCCAAATATATCTCTTTTTCCAAATATACCCTAAACAAACAGTCCGTAATAATTCATGTGTATTTCATGATGTACAACTTTGAAATCAATCACCATTAGATATGGATGGGAAAATTGTAAAGTTATCCATATCAAAACTACATCTGTATTCATATTTTGTCAGATACATAATAAATTATATGTTTCTTCAGGAAACTCTAGACATTGCTTTATGCGAAATTTGTATTTTTTTTTTTTTTGTTCAGAATCAATCACTATTAGGAATCAACATTTCTTCTTCACCTTCTTTCCTTTCTGTGTTGATGTTTTTCAATATGTCAGTGGTATTTCTTTATATGCATCGTATTTATGTTTCTTTCTTCTACATCTAATCTTGATTTGATATTTTATAATAATAGTTTAGTTACTTCGAATGTTTTATTCTTTTAATGTAACTTTCATTTAAATTTGAATTTAGCTCAAATTATAGTTTTATATCTTCCCAGGTGTTTCATTTTACTTTCCTTCATCTATCATTCTTCACTAATTTTTCCTACTCCCTCAGATTGCCAGATGAATTATGTAATTTTGTAAGAAATAAATCTTGACAGGAAATTTCCAAATCATTTAAATGGGATAACGTATAAAATTTAAATTCATATTACATTAGATTTTCATTCTACTTAATTTCATTCTACTTAGTTCTACATTAATATACTAGTCCGGCTCTTTATTTCTTAAAACATTTATTTTTTTGCTTGTAAAATTTTGTATTTTGTATTCTAAATTTTCTAGTTCTTTTTCCTAACTTAGACCACTTAGCGCTTAATTTGCTTCTCGGAATTCTCTTTCATATCGTCCTGTCCCATCAATGTATAAAGTATCATAGCTCTTTCCATGCCTATTGATGCAACAACGTGGATAGAGAGGTCATAGATGGTAAGGATTTAAGCCTCTGAACGATCAAAGTTAAAAAAAAAAGCACACACTATAGGAAGTAAAAGTCTCATAGGTTTACTTTCTTTTGATAAACATGGTGATGCCCCGAAAGGGCAGATTACAGGCCCAGTAATAGAGAACCTCCAGTGAGTAGATCTGGTTTCATCGGAGGGAATGAACATGGATGTAGGAAGAAACAGTGAAGAGGGTGCCCATGTGGAGGTAGAAATATGAGATATATATTAAGTTGATAATAAATTCCTTGACTAATTTGGAAAAATCATTCATCATGTTTTCCACAATAACAGCCGTCCAAATTTTTAAAACGTTTCCTTTATACATAAACTGCTGGGCAAAGCAGAAGCTGTTATATACAATATTTAGCGTAATTTTCCTCTTGCCAAAAATTTTCAATGAGCATGAATAACCTGCTTTTAGGCAGGAATGAAGTAATGTGAAATACAGACTTCCTGGTACGAAATTTATAAATCTATTTGTAAAAATGAGGATAGGAGTATTAAAAAGAGAACAGTCGAGGAGGCTGAAATACTTCATAATATGAGCGTTGTAGTTTAGTCGCCTCCGTACGTCTTTCCAGATTTGTTCTAGAGCTCAATCCTGTAAGCAGAATGCTCATTTGTATTTATACTTTTTTAATTATGTTTTAAATTTTCAATAATTAATTGTAATGGCAGTTTTTATATAAAAAGAAGCTGAGGAATATAGGATATTTCTGCATATTTAGATATGTTAATTAAAAATCTGAATCGAACTCCACTTTTCAAATCATTTCAAGAATACTGGGTTCGCTTTATCTACTTACAATTTGAACCGGATGATAGCTAAAAGAAGAATCTAATATTTGTTATACAGCCTAGCGCAAATATAATACACTACCTGTCTTGATTTAATACGCACAGTTTATTTGTCCTTATCTGGCAATAGTTGTGAATCTTGTCAGAAAATTGTTCTAAAACAAATGTTTATAACACAAATATAATTGGGTATCACAATTGAGAGATTTGTTACTCCCTATTCATTATACAGATATAGTTTTTATCCAAGATGGCTGTACTTTAAATCAAATTATTCCGCATATATTACAAACATATAAAAACTACCTTGTAAAAAAAGATCAAAATCAGTTGTTAGATTCAAAATATAGTCACTATTATAACAAGATATATAATTCTAAAATAAATAATATTTTTTATTTATCTCTCAATCTGCCGCTGGTTTTTTCTCGTATATTGGCACAGATGAGAACCTCAGGAACTTATATATTGAAGTTAACAATTGATTCTACTTCTACTGTAATAGATCAAAAATCAATTTGTAAGCTTTGCAATTTAAATTTACCCGAGAATTTAGAACATATCTTGGTTGGTTGCCCTGTTTACTCGCCTCTTAGACAGCATTTTAATATCAGTACAAATGAATTTTGGTATTTAAGTATGTTAGATCCTAAAACAATTACTGAAATAAAAAATATTTATAATTTTATTTATTATATTTTGAAATTTAGGCAAATTTTGTTGCATTAAACTAATAATATTAAAATTTAATGAATATTATATTAATCTGTTTAGTTTTATAAAAATAAGTTTTGGGTTGAAAATAAAACACATATTTGTATGAAATATGACCCTTTTAAATTTTATATAATTGTAAAGTTATATCTTATTTTTATTTTTGTTTGTTTATTTCTTAGTAAGAGTTTTGTTATGAACATTTGGAAATATTTGTTTATTAATTTTTAAATAGCCACAACTTTTTATTACAATGTACATGGTATAATTTAATTTCTATCCAGATTTATTTTCATTTTTTTTAGATCTTGTATTTTTTTACATTTTTACTTTCTCTTACTCCTAGTAAGAGGAAGTATTGTAATCGTGTCAAATTTCGATATCGAGTTTTCACCGGAAATATCCGTTTTGAGGTCCCCTGAGTCCAAAAAAGTGGTTTTAGCAAATGGTGTTGTGTGTGTGTGTGTGTGTGTGTGTGTGTGTGTATATATGTATGTGAACAGCATAGCTCAAAACAAAAAACCGTAGAAAGTTGAAACTTGATATTCCGTTTAGGTATCACCATGGGATCTTGACTGTACGTTATCTGTCAAAATTCCTCAACCGGAAGTACCACTTTACTAGTTGGATTTTTTACTTTTTTGCGAATTTTCTCAAAAATGGCTCCGACGATTTTCTTTAAACTTGGTATATCAACTACACATACAAAGAGCTACAACTTTTATTTGAAACATTTCTCCGGGAAAATTCATTTAAGGCACTTTGGGGGAGGGGTGGGGTTAGGTTTTCTCTAAAGTGCTATTTCAGTTTATTAGACAATTCTAACATCTAAATAATGTTAATTAAAATTAAATATGTTATTGAAATTCCGAGTTTGAAAAAAATCGGATGACCGGAAATGCGTTTACATTACACTTTATAAATGATTTTTTTTCACTTTTTCGCGTTTTCTCAAAAATGACTCCGACGATTTTCTTGGAACTTCGTATATAAACTAAACATCCAAAGATGTATAACTTTTATTTAAACATTTCTCTGGGAAAATTCATTTAAGGGCACTTTTAGGGGAGGAGTGGGTTATATTTTAGCCTCTAAAGTGCTCTCATAGTTGATTATATAATTCTATCATCCAAACAAAATTAATTAGAAATAAATAGGTGGCCTAAATTCTGAGTTTCAAGGAAATTGGTAAACCGGAGTGCGCTTTTACTGAACAGTTTTTGACGGATTTCATTAAATTTGGTACATACCTATAAAATTTGTCAATTATAATTTTGAGAACTGGAGTAAGAGAAAGTTGTGTGAGTGTTTCACACCAGATTTTTTTTTTTAATTTTTATACTTTTCTTCTATTATTTGGTATTTGTTCTTTTTTTTATTATTTAAGAGTTTTGTATGCAACTCTCCTACTCTTTGTATGGGGCTCAAGCCCCTTGTACAAATAAATAAATAAATAAAACAAATGTTTATAAATAATAATAATAATAAATAGATGTTGATTGAATAAATTAAATTCATTTTATTTTATTTTGATAGTGGAAAATTTTCAGTCCTTTCTTGGAAGAAAAATATAATTATAAACCTTCACCAACCTTTTATAGGTAGTATTATATTTTATTACTTTTTTTTCCTCCGCATCTAAGCAATTTGAAATTAATGAAAATAATATTGGGAAAAGAAATTACTTTGCCAGAAATAAGATTCTTTATGAAAATTTAATTACGTTTAAGTGAAAAATATGAAGTATTTAAAAAAAAAAAAAAAAAAAAGTAAAAGAAAACTGAAGATTTGAAAAAATATTTTTTAAATTTTTAGTATTATTATTGTAGTAATTTCAATCGGTTCTTTTGATGTATTTAATTTAATTTAAATACAATTCCTCAGAAAAGAAAATTAGATATAAAAAAGTTTAAATAAAAAATTAAATTTGACCTGAATGATTTTATTGAATAAAAGACTCTTTATTAAAGTTTATTTGCATGACATTATAAATAAGTACACCAGGGATGAAAGCATGGAGAAGAATAGGGAATTTTTTTTTCAGCTAAAGAATATTGAAATTAAACAACAGCCTGCATTCCAAAAATTATAGTCTCATATCTTTCCAGGTTGAGACTTGTGTATGGGAAAACTTATTTTTAACAATTAGCTATTATCTTGTATGTAAATTATAATCTTTGCATAACAGCCTAAAGGTTTAAAACATAGCAAAAGTATTTTTTTTGTTTTTAATTATTATTACTATTAATTTAAAAAAATATATCAAAATATATCAAATGGGTCATTAAACTTAATGAAAATAAGTCCCAAAATATTACCTTCACTTTTTGTCGCATTACTCCAGCTTAATTCCCTTACCAGTGGCCAGCATTGCTCGTCATCTTGGGCTTTACTTAGACGACCCAAAACTTACAAGGAATCCACACACACGCCTTAAAAGAATAGAACTAAACATACGTTTTCGACAACTTAAAAGACTATTGAACAACAGATCTAAGCACTCTCTCCAGACAATAAAAGACTAATTTACACAACTATTTTATAGCCTACCTGGGGCCTATCAGGGAAATTCCATAATATTAACCGACAGTTTCACACAAATCCTTTATTTCAACACCTGTCTTCTCGGACACTTCCTAATAACCCTTCTAGACGTCTTAAAAGACAATAGGGCCTCGTGATCTCCTCTCAAGTGAAGAGAGAGAATCCGGTATTATTGTGTGGTTTAGGAGTGTTACCATGGGGAATAGCTTCTCCACTCATTATGTATTTATCTTCTTTTGTAATAATTGTTACTTATAGCGCTGTCGCGCTTATTGTAGCATAAATAGAGATTAAAAAAAACTATATGATTTTCCTTTTCTTTTTTTTTTTTGTAAGCATTATCATCGTACCAAATCATCCTTTTAATCGAGCTTTTATCGTCTCTCAGATAAATGTTTCAAATAAAAGTGAACCCTGCCTAATTGTGTATATATATCTATATATGGTGGAAAACCCCTTTTTTCGAGGATATTGCAAAAATCTCTAAGTCAGACTTCAGAATGATGGATTTTGTTCGTAACCTTGGTGTCAAATCTTCAGAAAAAGATACTTAAAAGGAATATGAAACCTACTGCATTGTGGTATTAAATAAAATACATACAATAACAGTTAAATACACACACAGACACATGTATATATATGTGTGTATGAATGTATGTATGTATATATATATATATATATATATATATAAACATATTGGCTTAAAACTTATTTACCTTTATCCGAGACATCAGTACAAGTATATTAACGTGAAAGTTCAATTTTTCAAATATGGCGGATTGTGAACTTCATTTAAAAATTAGACCTAAAAAAACCCTATGACGCAACAGCCCATGAAGGACCAAGGCTTGTCAGACGGCGATTTGAATAGGGGGCGTGTGGTAAGCATAGTTCCGGCCTTCGGTACCTAGGGTGCCACTAACTGTAGCTTCCCACTTTTTATCACGATGCTGGGTCAACGTCGACTTTGTCCTCATGGGAATCGAACTCTGAATTCTCGCACAAAAGGCGAGTGCGCTAGCCACTAGACCAACACGTGAGGACTCTAAAACTTAGTATAATAAGTAAAATATATATGCCAAACTTGTAGAGCATGAATTTTTCTTTTTATTATTTTCACTTTATTACTAGTAAGATTTCTATTCTATATATTTTTGTTAAAACCAGGTTTTTCATATTATGCGGACCTGAAAACATGTATTTCCGGTGAAAATTAATTTTAGAAAATTTGACACTGGTACGGCAAAAGAGAGAACACAAGCCCGACCGAGAGAAAACAAACTCTCTCTGGTACTCTCTGATTTAAGCAGGCTAGAATGGGGAGAACCTGTATATAAGCCAGTAAGAATCTACCTAAAGGGACATATATCTGTCTATCGGATTCAACCATATACATCGCATTGTGTCATATCTCTACTCTCACCTTTTATTCTATAAAATCATTACAAGTCCAGTGCAGTTTGTGTAGACTTATAGCTATATTATAATAGTGTCTTCATATCTCGTTAATTAATAAACCTAATTTCTCTCCTCATCCACTCCATTATAACACGATCGCACATACTTCCGCTTACTAGGAGGAAGAGAAAGTAAACATGTTTTTAACGAATGGTGTGGGTGTGTGTGTGTGTGTGTGTTTTAACAAAATACCTCAACAAAAAAAAAAAACAGGAAACTCAAAAGTCCGTTTATTATGACTGTATTATTCACTCATTGATATAATATCGAAGCCAATTAAACTTTTAATTTATATTTTTAAGTCTGAAGTAAATTTTTCCACAAATAACTGTAATACTACCGCAAAGCTAATGCAACCACAGCAGAGAGAAGAGAGGCCTTCTCTGGTTAACAGAGACTACGCTCTGACTTACGCAGGCTAGAGTGGGAGAACTTGCGTATATAAGCCAGTGAGAATCTATCTAAAAGATCTATCAGATACAACCATACAAGTGTACATTGCATCGTGTCATATCTTTACTCTCACCATTCATTCTATCATTTTCATTATAAAGTCCAGTGCAGTTAGTGTAAACTTAGCTACATTATATTAGTGTCTTCATATCTCGTTCATTCAATCAAACCTAATTGATGTAATACATCCAGCAGAAAGAAGAGAGGCCCTCTCTGGTTAACAGAGACTACTCTCTGACTTAAGTAGGCTAGAGTGGGAGAACCTGTGTATATAAGCCAATGGGAATCTATCTAAAGGGATCTATCATATATAACCATACAACTGTACACCAGTCATCGCATCGTGTCATATCTCTACTCTCACCATTCATTCTATCGTTTTCATTAAAGGCCAGTGCAGTTAGTGTAAACATAGCTACATTATATTAGTGTCTTCATATTTCGTTCATTTATTCAAACATAATTTCTCTCCTCAAAAACACGATTACTCCGGTGAAAACTCATTTTAGAAAATTTGACACTGTAACGGCAAGAAAGAGAACACAAGCCCGACCGAGAGAAAACAAACTCTCTCTGGTACTCTCTGAATTAATAACTATGTAAATTGTAGTAAAATAAAGTCGACTGAGTGTTTCACACCAAATATTTTTTATATCTATAACTTTCTCATGGCGGTAATTAAAAAAAAAAAAAATTAATAACCTTGTAGTACAAATAAAATGTAAACGAGTAAATAACCTGCACAATTTTCAGACAATCAATGAAAAAGAATAATCACACATTTTATTATACTTTAAATATTACATATTACTAACAAAATAACAATTCAATAAATAAATGGCGCGTAACTTTGCAAAATATACTTTTATTTCCTAATTTTTTATTCATGACTCTTCTTTTTTTTCATTTTTTCTTTTTCTATTGAAGTGTTTTAAAACTTTTCAGAACGAACAGCTGAATCAAATTTAATATAAATTTTTATTATCTCTTTATATTATTGTTCTTGAAATAAAAATCAAAAGAAAAACAACGGTTATTTTTGAATTATTCAACAGGTCGTTAAAACTAAAGACCCGCCAACACACAGTATAGGGGGCCAAGCAAACACACAGTCAAAACAGTAACACACAACTATCTCCAATAATCGTAGGATCGTAAACTTTGATTGAGACAATTACGTTTTTTCTTGTTTTTTTTTTTTTTACTTTTATTTTATTTTTATCGATAAAAAATGCCTGATTCATTTTGTGGATATATAAAGAGTAAACTAGAAATTGTTGAATGAAATTCTTATTATTTATAAAAAATCCTTATAATTATTATTTTTAAAACAGAGAAGGTGGTGCTTACAATTTTAATGATTATAACTTTTCTTAAAGAACTTATTGTAGAAGGGCATTTTTTTTTTTGTAATATTATCTATTATTGTAGATTAGTTTTTCTAATCATTACAATCTTTTTTACTTTCTCTTACAGCTATAGTAGACAGGATCTGTTGCGACCCTGACAAATTGAGGCAAAATTGATTTTTTGCACCGGAAATACGCGTTTTAAGGTCCTCTGAATATGAAAAAGTGGTTTTAAAAATGAGTCTATGTGTGTGTGTGTGTGTGTGTGTGTGTGTGTGTGTATGTATGTGTGTATGGTTCAGCATAACTCAAGAACAAAACGGAAAATCATAGAAAGCTGTAACCTGATGTTTCATTTAAATACTGCCAGAGAACATGAGTAAGTTCCATTTTACATAATCGATTTATTAGTTTGTTTTTTTTTTTTTGGAGGGGATTTTCTGGAAAATAGTTCAATGTTTTTCCATTAAACTTGATACACATTAACTAAACATAGTTTAGTAGTTTAGGACTTTTATCTGAAATCCTGGAAAATTCATTGCAAAGTGATGTTGTGCTTTCCAGTAAAGTGCTTTTTCCATATGTTTTATGGTTATTACCGTTTATATGTAATATTAATTTATGGAGAGCCTTCAATAGTTCTCTTATATAAAGTGCCAGGAATTGAAATGATATAGTCCTATGTCTGTTTTTATATTGAAAAAGGCACACTGGGTGGGCAGTCCATGGGTTTTTGCGCATACCCGCCCGTATAGAAGCACCTAACCTAAATGGTGCCCCTAGCGCTGAGCGTGACACCCCAAAACAATGGATGAACTTAACTAAGCCAATCCTACAGTACTCGATATTTCTGGGGGGGGGGGGGGCAAGAACCTAACTTATCCCTATCGTAACCTATCTTCCATTCATCCAATGCAGTTAAAATTTATTTACACTCTTTCACTGTAAGCTCAGTCACTCAACACTCTTACGCCCCTCAGTACTCAATATTCCTAGGGGATACGAGAAAACCCTACATCTAACCTTACAAAGTAGTCTAAAACTAAGGGTCATAAGTAACCGCTAACCTAAAACCCGCATTCATGCAACATTCACTCCCTAAATTACTTCCATTCCAACATGCAAACTACCAACCCAATCAGCCCCTATTGACCAATTCCATTCTCCCTTTAAATGCTTCTTCTGCAAATCGCCTAAAATCTCTGTACGCGGCACTGTTTTCGAGCAGCAAGGGCAGCTATTATTCTCAAAGGCAAAGTGGAACCCAACCACCCTCTGCAGGCGCTGACGCAAATCAGAATACAGAGGGCAATCCAACAACACATGCACACTTAACTCCTCCTGTCCTCACCTACAGCTCCCATCCCCCACCAGACCCATCATTGCCCATTTACTATTCAATAGTACATGCCCCGTGACCAATCTTCGGATAGTTCGTCGGAAACAATGCTGCACCCTCACTTCACCTCCTGCAAAAAACGATAACGTTGCCCTCCTCTTGGTAGAACTCCTCCACCTTTCGTTCCACTCCCGCAATGATAAGATATCGGAAGGCTACGTCCCTGGCCCAGACCGCTATGTCTTCCTTGCGGGGGGGGGCGATATCCAAACAAATATTACCCAATTAACCGCCCGACCCCACTCTAGAAAATATCTACCCGCGGACCTAACCACTTCTAGATCCAAGGGGAGGCGACCTGTCAGCACCTGCAAAGCCTCAGTCGACACGGTGCGGCTAAACCTCCCCATTGGTAGCAGCAACGGGCGCTGCGTTGCCGACAACTGTTGCAATATCCGGGTCGGGTGCCCAGACTGAGGCGCAACGTTATAGTCGGCAGAGAGGGCATCCTAAAACAAGGTGACTGGGCATATGAGGATGGATTCGATAAATATACGGATCACTGCTCGTTTAGCCATCCATGAGACTCTTTGGTCTACGCGGATTGAGCAGGCCAAGGAGCGCCTCGGTTTTTAGTGCCAGGAAAAAAAAAGAAGAAGAAGAAGAGGGGTCTGGATGTGTGCGACAGAGAGAGAAAAAGTGAGAGAAACCATCTAAAAAACCAAAAGTACAACAAGCTTAAACTGGATATATCGTTTAGGTCCTATCACACATCTAAAGAAGATTTTGACCAAGATATATTAAACGGAAAGGCAATCAAACTTGCTGAATGATTTTCCATTCTTCGCGATTCTTTTTAAAAAACGGCTCGAACGATTTTCTTGAAACTTTGTATACTATCTGCTCACACGCACATACATAATATATACTTTATAGATTACAGCTCTGTCATTATGGAACCAACCACATTCACTACATTATTCTAAAAGTAACGTGTTTAAGTTTCAGTTCACACAGATCTTAATGTGTTTATTAAAAAATTTCAGGCTAAAAGAAAATTTATCGAAGTTATGACGCATCCATAGGAAAAGTACCAATGCCGAGTCAGCAGAGGCTGATTTCATATAAATACAGCCACCGACCAGCAGGCAAGCAGTTCTCAGCTCACCTCCAGACCGTTCACATCTCATTTCATATAAATATAGCAAATTGTGTATTGTGAAAAATCAATATTATTATTGTACTTTTAATAAATCTTTTAAAAAAGAGGCTTCCGGGTTCTTGTAACATAACTGGCGCCCGAACAGGGACTGCGAAGGCTCAAGTCGAAGAGTGCGACCATTTGTCTCACAGTGCGACCATTTGTCCCACATCAAAGAAGACTAGAAGCTCCCACATCAGTGGCTTATTCGCAGCTCTCCACCTACAGGAACCAGGACCATCCTCAGACAACCGAAGAACAGCAAGCTGGCGAGTCAACAAGCACGCAAATCTGTAAGTAGCTCATCTATCCTCAAACCATCTAAATTAGTTATCCCAGAAATGGCCCAAATTAATTATAAAATATCCAAAGAAGACTATGACCACATTCCTTATTTCGATGGAAACCCCTCGGAGCTAGCGTTCTTTTGCGACATTGTCGAGAGTGCCTATGCCTCCGTTTGCGCAGAAAATATAGCAGAAAGAGATTATAACCATAATATTCTGCTCATAAAAGTGAAAAGTAGATTAGTAGGACCCGCTAGGAATATACTCCTCTCCAACAATGTAGACCATTTATTAAACTTACTAAGGTACTTAAAAGAAAGTTTTGCCGATTCAAGGTCTTACGAGATACTAAAAGACGAAATTTTCCAGACTAAAATGCATGCCAGAGAGTCTCCCATTGACTTCGTCAATAGGATACAAGAATTGCGCAACTTGGTTTATATCCGACTCAAACTAGACGGACTTACAGTGGACACACTAAAACAAATTATGACAAGAGTAGACAAAGAAATAATTTTTCATATTTATAAATGCTTGCCTCCTACCTTAAGCAACCATATTATGATCTTTGACCCCAGTACTCTGGATGAGGTCCGAAATGTTATCTACAATAAGTGCTCGTTCATCGTAGCTAATTTAAATTCCTCCGGTCCTAAAAGGCCTAACCAGCCCTTCAGAAAACCAAATCCTTACAACCAACCCCAACAGCCTTACAGACAGCAATACTCTTACAGACCAAGCCCACAGCACTTTGTACCACACGTCCCCAGGGCTCCAGCCCCTAGCTATCACTATCCACCAATTGAATATAATCCCAGGCCTATAGAACAGACACCGCAAACTTCTCTTTACCGACAAAGACCGCAGCCACAACTGCAACAACCTCAACGACCAAATGTCGGACAATCCTACCATCCTAATCACCCAAACAATCCTGAACACCCCTTTAATCGACCCAGGCTACCTCCTGGCTACTTTTCTCAGAACACGGTATCTATGCGTACTGCAGGCAGACCCAGGTTCAAAGATTACATTTCCCCTCACGAACTAACTCACTGCCAAAATGACGATCAACCTGAAAAGTACTCGGAACCAGACAGGGCTTACGAAAACAGACTTTCCCGCTTAGAGAACTCACTAGACAAAATGACGGAAAAGTTTGATCATTTTTTAGACGCTGCCACGGGAGCCAAGAAAGCCCCCCGAATTCAACCTAAACCTTGTAAACAAATCATTACCTCACTTTATAGATAAAGCCGGCTTAAAATGGCTAATAGACACCGGTTCTTCAGAAAATTATATTAACCCAAATGTGGTACCTGCTAACGTCCTATTATTAAAAGATCCCTTCATAATCTCAACTCCCGCAGGAAAGAAACACGGAGAAACATCATGTAAATTTAATATCCTAGAAACCTTTAATGTAAACCTCCAAACCAAATTTCACCTATTCCCCTTTTCAGACAAATACGATATTTTATTAGGCCATAAAACAATGCAAGAGCTCGGTATGAGCATAGACTTAAATAATAACATCCTTTCCTATCCTCAAGGTACCATTCCCCTAGAATTCACCCTTAAAACCCCGGGCAACGATCCAAATATAATCAACATAGAGCAAGGTGTCAATTTCATAGAATTACCAATTAGAAATAAAGAACTAAAGTACGGATTAGTAAATGAAGATATAAAAATTAATGAGAAGTGTACCGTAAAAGAAGGACTGTATAATGTTAACAATAATAAAATTCTGTGTAAAGTTGAGTCCAAGGAAGTCATGGTCATTTGCCCTGAACCCATGGATGTCGACGAACCGCAGGAAACTAGTATAAACATACCGGACGTAGTAGTGGCCAATTGTCCCGAAATGTCCGACAAACTTAGGTTAAGAGAAATAAAAAATGAAATTCCTAAACTAATAAGAACTGAGCACATGAACTCAGAGCAAAAAAATAAGAAGTTAAAATTATCAAAGAACTACCCTAAAATAATTAAAAGAGAACACGACCGACCAATCAGTACTGATTTATTAAAACACAGAATAACAACTACAGATGACAGACTAGTATACGCACGAAACTGCAGATATCCAGAAATTTATCGCAAGTACTTACAAGCAGAAATTGACAAACGACGTCAAAACAAAACCCTTCAACACCACAAATTTGTACGCATGCCCTTCGATCCCGGGGGACCTGCAATATTCCTACGCACGCCCTTTGATCCAGGGGGACCCTTAATATCAAAAGCATAAGTCTGGATCATAATAAAAATCAAATTGGCATTCTCACGGAAAAATAAAACCGGAATACGGAAAAATATTGTAACAAAAAAGGAAAATAGGAAAACTAATTAATTAAACAAGGAACTAAAATAATAAAAATCCTAACCAAGGAAGATAGGAAAAATTAGAAACCTCTCGAAGTAGAAAATATATCTTAAATAATAAATAGAAAATATATATTAAATAACTAGATAATAAATTATAGAACACCGGAAACTACCCGTTCGCTGCATACGTACGATACCAAGGTAGACACGACGGTATAAAAGAGTTAACTACGGAAAGTATAGAAGTAAAATACAATAAACCTTTATGATTAATTTAGGAGAAAAATATATATACATTTTAATTAAAGTTAAATTCAGTAACTAAAACCTGTCTGTACTTTAAAACCATTTTCAAAAAACCATACGATTTATGCCAATCCTTCCGTTTAACCACTCGATAACTTGTCGTTCATTTAAAACATTTTGTCCCAAATACCTTTTCCTAAAACCACGCATAATAGTACAATTACCTATTATAGGCAACATACTTTCGTCTTCATTTAAATCCCACACGGAACAGACATACGCAATATCATTTATCCAGGGTTTATAATATAAAGGGAATAATTCGCGTCTCACCTTATATACTGTTTTAATTAAAGCCAGACTAAATTCATCCTTAATATATGCAATATTATGATTTAGTTTTATACAACAAATGATACTCCGCACCAGATGACGAAGTAAATAGTTCGTTTCTAAGATCTTCTATACCCTTGTTAACTATACTAACCATCTGCTCATACCACCTATCTACTGTTCTAAATTCTCTATCTAGAACATAATCTAGGTATTCTGCCAAATTTAGCCATTCTTTAAACCATGGAGTACTCTTTGCTTTAATACCCTCCAAAGCTACAATATATGGAAGTCGGCCAGAACGGTAATTCAATATTTTACACATATAATTTACATTGAGCTCTAATGCAGTAAGAGGAAATAACTAGATAATTATAAATTAATAAGAAAAAGGAATTATAAATTAACAATTTAAATAAAAATTTAAACTAGTTCCGGGAATACGAACCCTAGTAAATAAATTAATTAAGTAGTACAAATGATATAAAAGGATAACTCCAAGAATCCTAAAATAATCGTAAAGGCAGGAAAAAGGAAAAAAATAGGAGAGTAACTAAATCTAAACCTCAACTATGGTATCAAATAAAAATATTATATACACAGTCAGTTAATATTTATTGTTAATATTTATAGTTAAAAGAAAATTCCATGAATCATCCACGGATGTAGATAATACCAGAATTTATAAATATAAAACCTCATCATAAAGAAAATTCCAATTAATCGGCACAGGATGTACATAAGAATCATCATGAAAGAAACTTATAGTTATAACCGCTGACTATGATGAGTCTAGTCATCGGCACAGATAACGGATCAAAGCGCACTTCATAGATAAATACTAATAGTGTTTAACAAATACAAAAGAATAATGCTAATAGTGTTTTATTAAATAAATCTAAAACAAGCAAAACGCTTTTATTCTATAACTTCCATAATATGGGAGCTCGTAAACATAATCAAATATCACGTTTTCAAAAAGAAATGTACATAATAACTAAATATATAAGCTTATCTCCTATTCTAAATAAAATGAAAAACAAAATAAAATGAAATACGTATATAATTATAGAATAAAAGATGGGGTTCGATCATTTATTAAAAATTAAATTCACTAAACAAAAAATTTCTGTGCTTCAAGGCGGTGTACTTATATAAATTTTCCCATCCGAAATCACCATTAAGATATTTTATTACTTCGTCACAGCTGTCCTAACCATCTCCGCCGGAACTCTCGCAATATTGGACAAAACCCTATTGCACCTAAAGTACATAGTGCGCACTTGCGCTCTCTCTCTCTCTCTCTCTCCACGGATATTATAATTCAAGTTCAGCGACTCCCCTCTCAGTCGACTATTGACATCTTTCTACTGTTATCGCTAATGTAATGTTTACCAACTAAACAAATACTATACTAGATACTGCTGACGTACAATTAGATAAGACCTTTAATATAAAAATAAATACTATACTCTACTATACTATACGTTTATACATATCGCTGACCGGGAATTCTACCCGTTACACTTAACCCAGTTTGCGTCATAGACAGATACTATACTTTTATACACGTTACTGACGTACAACTAATAGATATTGAATTAGATAAAATTTATCACATTATTGGCACTACCTATCAGCACAACCGGACAGCACAGATAAAATCACTCTTTAAATATTATCACTATCTTCGTAACAAACTCGACCATTTGACAGTTAATAAATCTCGGCCTAAACGCGGACTCATTAACGGCCTAGGCAAAGCCATTTCCTGGTTAACCGGAAACATGGACAGTGACGACAAGGAACGATACGACAAAGTCATCAACACTATTGAACGAAACGGTTTTCACCTCCAAAACAATCTAAGAACCCAAATGGCAATAAACAAGCGAGTAATTGAAGAGTTCAATCGCGATATACAAATTATACGAACTAACAATGACAAAATGACAACCTTCTTCTCCAACCCTATAATTAGCCAGGTTGAAATAAATCAGCAATTCAATTCGATTCTCCTTAACCTGGTCCTTATCGCCAACCATATTGACGACATGGAAAACTCTCTGGATTTCTATAGATTAAACACCATACATCCTAGCATTTTCTCCCTTAAAGATCTTGAGTCAACACACAAAGCCCACAATATAACGTTTGTAACAGCAGACATCGAGGCACTTTGGCAAATAAGCAAGGTACGCTGCTCAATAAAAACCTGGAATATCTACTACTTCATTAGCGTTCCCCTAAAAACCTCTTCCTTCGAAACGTACTTCCTCTTATCCTACCCTGTAGAAAAAGACAACCACCTTATGACAATGCACGTCCATCCACCTTTGGTCCTACACCTCCAAGATGAGTTATTTACAGCCACCTGTGAGGATATCAACGGTGCAATGTACTGCCGCAACAAGACCAGCGTCCAGAACGACTGCATTCGACAAATTATAACCAACATCAACCTCTCAGCTTGCAAGACAGTCTACACGTCAAGCGCGCCATTTATTAAGTATATCCCCCTCGTAGACCACTTCCTAACGTTCAGGACTAACAGGATCGTGGTAAGCAAAGACAGCCGTAACGACACCATATTTCTAACTAACACCAGCCTGGTAAAATTATCTAAGGACGAAACCCTACTGGACAGTAAGGCCATTCCTGTATATAAAGACTCAAAAAGTATATTGACTTCTACACAAGTATTCGCTCATACCAGCACGAACATATCCTTTGAGGATCTACACAAAATCAACCTCCGAATGGAACCGCTGGAACACCTGGAGGAGATACCCAGCAGTTCCGCAACTATCTACTACTACAGCATAATGGCGACAGCCCTCCTATTATTACTATGTTCCTCATGCTTTTACTATGTCTATAGAAGGAAACTGAATCCACAGCAAGGTGGAACCCAGCCACAAACCATGCCTCTGCAGCAAGCACCAACCTCTGCCTACCCCGGACTCTCATGCCATTTGTCGCAGGAGCTCCAAACTTAAGGAGGGAGGAGTTATGACGCATCCATAGGAAAAGTACCAATGCCGAGTCAGCAGAGGCTGATTTCATATAAATACAGCCACCGACCAGCAGGCAGCAGTTCTCAGCTCACCTCCAGACCGTTCACATCTCATTTCATATAAATATAGCAAATTGTGTATTGTGAAAAATCAATATTATTATTGTACTTTTAATAAATCTTTTAAAAAAGAGGCTTCCGGGTTCTTGTAACATAACTTCGATTACAAATTTTCAGTAATTTTTTACAGTAATTTGTTAAAAAATTAATTTTTGTAAAATCTATATAATATAAATTTCACCCATCAAAGGGCCCATTAATCAACAAACATCCAATTTCACTTCCCTTACTTTTTAAAGAATGTTTTGAACCACTTTTTTTTTTTGCACACTTAGAAATAAATTTCACTCTAGAAAAAAAGTCAGATATTAGCGAATAAACTCTGAATTGTACTAAATAAAAAAAGAGATATTTTTACAGTACAGTCAGTAGATCAAGTAGAAAAATGTTGAATGAATCTTTTTATAGATAGTCGAAAAAATTCGGAAATATATCTTCAAATGATATTTATGTAAACTAATTTTAAACGAAACCTTTTGTATCGAATTCCTTTATTATATTCCCAAAGAAAATATGGAGTTGAACTTTAAGTGCGTATAGTGGAAGAAAGAAATAAAAGAAAATAATAGTTTTGAAAAATAGAATATTTTATAGTTTGAAAAATTTAATTTTGTTAATATTTTAAATGTATCTTAGTGCAGTGAAAAGAGTCAGGTACTGTAATTTGGGGTCATTGCTATTAGGGAAACAAAGGCACAAAAATCCGTTAAATTAATACAATACCACTTGGCCAACAGTTTTGTTAGAGAGGGCATTCCTTCAAGATAGTTGGTTGTAGACATTCAGAAGCAGAACACTTGTTTTTCGCTCTCTCTAGCATCAGTGCATATTAATAAGTTAATAATTTATTTGCAAATAACTTTAGTTGTTATTTTAATAGAATATATTTATTGTTAGCAGTGGTGACTACTTTCTTATTACTAATACTACACTCTTAAACATATATACTTACAAGCCCTTTTACTAAACCGCTCGTGCTACTACAAACATACAACAATCACAACATCCACACCAATAACATTTCATGCGACTTTGGATTTAATCTGCAAAACTTCACACAGAACTCATCTATCAAATTTAAAAACTCATCTAAATATTTTCAGTTTCAGTACTCAGCAAAAATATTAGAGTTGACTATGAAACTACTCATTAGGATAGAAATGTTGGAAAAAAAAAACAACAGAATTATCTATTATCCGCTTATCAAATTCTGTCGGCAATTATTTTTAGTGACTTTATTCTCTGCCAATTATACAAATAAAAAAGCGGTACAAAGTGGTAAATAAAAATACTTTCAAAATTATTCTTCATCTAGAAAATAATTAAAAAGAAAAATTACAATCACTTTTTAAAACATGATTTAAAATTGATTTTCAATTAAAAGAATTACTACAGTATTACAAATTTTACTGTGCCATTTTTTATTGCCCCCCCCCTTTAATAAAACTTATTTTCACAGCTGTAAAACAGCTGATAAACCTTCTTGCCTACTTTTAGTGTCCATTAACAAGATATAAAGCATATTTAACATGATTCTTATCTTAAATAAGTTTCTACTAACTTTTTAAAATACTTAACAGTTTTATAGTTTATAGTCTCTGCTAACTAAATTACCATAATTTCCTTAAATATGTATATTTTAATTATTTATTATGTTCTTTCTGTTTTGTTTTTTTTTTGGATGGTGAAAATTTATTATATTGGATAAGAAGTAATTATAAAAATTTTTAATTTAAATAAATGATTTGTTAAATACAATAAAAAAAAATTACTATATCGCAATCTAAAATAATAAATAAGAAGCTGGTGGCTCTTTGTAAATCACAATTTATTAACCGACATTACTAGAAGTTTCCATTAACTTAGTTTTAATTAAAATTTTGTTCTAAAAAAATTTATTATTTGGAATTAAATTAATAATTAGCTTAGTTTTATTAGAGTCTCAGATTAGTTTTTAAATAATACCAGATTTACGAAGAAAGTTGCACTACAGATTAATTAAAACTGATAATTGCACAACTATTAAAAAAAATATAAAGAAATATTTGCAAAAAAGGAAGACTCATAAAGATTAGCCACTTCAACCTATAGTAGTCATTATTGCCTTGTATATGATAATGTTTCGGTTCCACAGAAAAAAATACGAGTATTTTTTATCTTATACCAGGCTATTTGCTCAACTTCCTACCTTGGGGAAATACTCTAAGTTCCTTAACCTTCGGAAATGTGATATTTAAATTAAAGCAAAATAATATCTATTATCTCTGAAACGACACTGATACTGTATCACTAATTTGTTGTGGGTGTAGTGGTAGCTTGTGCTAGCACGAGCGGTATAATAAAAGGGCTTGTGCGTATGTATGTTCAAAGAGAGAAAGTATTAGTAATAATCAAGAGAGCACCACTGTTTTTAAAATAATTATATTATTCTTTAAAAGAATTTAATCTTTACAATATCACAATAATATGTTTATAAGTATACTGATATTACTTGGAAAAAACTTATATCTGGCACTGACTACTGAAGTATTCTGCTTCAGTGTCTGTTTCAGACTGTGTTGAAGGAATGTCTTCTAATTGTTCGTTCAAATCTTCCCCTGTGAGAAGAAGGGGTAGCACAATGCTAACAAGGTTCATGAACTCTTCCTGTAACTGTACTCTTCTACCTGGATTATCCTTTTTTTCCAACGAGCTTGCAATTTTCTCATAATTTTCTTCGATTAAAATAGATATAATTTCTTGCATCCATCACATTATCATAAATGTTATTCTCTATCACTGGCACTGAGTTTAAGAGAGCGATTCCTGAACAAGTGGTCTGCTTCGGTGTCTATTTCAGACTGTGTTGGAGGAATGTCTTCTAATTGTTCGTTCAAATCTTCCCCTATGAGAAGAAGGGGGCACACAATGCTAACAAGGTTCATGAACTCTTCTGTAACGTACTCTTCTACCTGCGTGTACCTTTTTTTGCCAACGAGCTTGCATTTTCTTCATATCGTAATTTTCTTTAAATAAAATAGATATAATTTCTTGCATCCATCACATAGGCACATGTACCAGCTAGAACTTATAGAGAAGGCAATGTGCAGATTCTATAAGGTTGGGGAAGAAACCTTGATATGCATTCTATGCGGATGTGCAGTCCTGGTGAGGAAAAAGTTTCTGCAGTTGGGAGCAAATAATCCGGAAGCCATGAGCTTTACGACAAAGCCGCTTTCAGAACTGCTAAGTGTGATTGATGCAAGAAATTATATCTATTTCATTTAAAGAAAATTATGAAGAAAATGCAAGCTCGTTGGCAAAAAAAAGTACACGCAGGTAGAAGAGTACAGTTACAGGGAGAGTTCATGAACCTCGTTAGCATTGTCTACCCCTTCTTCTCACAGGGGAAGATTTGAACTAACAATTAGAAGACATTCCTTTAACACAGCCTGGAACAGACACCGAATCAGAACACTTCAGGAATCAGTGCCAGATATAAGTTAAAATATAAGAGTTTATTCCAACTAATTTCAGTAAATTAATAAGCATATTGCTCTTTTATTGAATAGCATTTAAATATCTTTAAAGAATATATTTAATTTAATCTACCAGTGTTTTCTTAATTATTCTTATTACTTCTCCCTCTTAAAACTTACAAACACAAGCCCTTTACAAAACTGCTCACGCCTCAAGCTACCACTACACTACAAACATCCAAACCAATAACATTACATAAGCGTGCTTTAGACGGATAAAGCTGGAAGACATGCTCTAAGACATGCAGAAAATCAACGATAGAACTCCTAGGGTAGAGGCAGGTGGAATAAAGCTTTTGCAATCCCTTTTCCAATCTAATCTAATCTACATTTTTTTTTTTTTTTAATTGGTTTATTGAATATTTACAACTACATAAATAAATATGCAACAAGTAAATAGGCTAACAAAAGTATGAACAAAGACGTGATGGTCATGAATGGTAGTTATCCAGTGACAACCACCATTAGTCACCCAGAAGGTCGCGGGGCCAACGACGTTTCAATCGCCTTGTAGGATTGCCTGGAAGTGTGGTGGATGAGAGGGTTTGGGCGAGAGGATTGGGATGAAGGGGAAGTCTGCTGTGGAATTTCTTGTATCGGAGCTTTGCTAAATCGTGGACAAAAGGAATCTTCAGATCTGTGTGGATTGTATGGTTGGAAACATAGTAAGGAGCATCGACTATGCGTCGGAGTATTTTGGACTGCAGGTTTTGTATTCTTTTGAGGTTGGTACGTTTTGTGGTTCCGTAGAGTTCTAGTCCGTACATCCAGATGGGTGCGAGTAGTGAAGTATAGAGTCGTCTTTTATTCTGTAGAGTGAGTTTGGAGCGCTTGTCAAGGAGTCTAGCAAGTAGTCTGAAGCGGTTGTTGAGGGAAGTCCGTTTAAGTCTGGTGTGTGGGTTCCAGGTTAGTCGCTTGTCTAGGAACATACCGAGATAACGAACGTGGTCTGCCGGAGGGATAGGAGTGCTGAATAGGAAAACTGGAGGAAGAACTTTTCTGTTTAAGGTGAACACAATATAATGGGATTTGTTAGGGTTAATTTTTATTCTGGATTTTGTTAACCAGGACTCGAGTGATTGGAGATGGGCTTGAAGGGAACGTTGAGCGATTACGGGATCATTATGAGAGGAAAGGATTGCGGTGTCGTCGGCATAAGTATAAATGGTTGTGTTAGGATGCTCGGGGATATCAGCAGTATATAAGGTATAAAGGATAGGTGCCAGGATGCTGCCTTGAGGCACACCGGCTAGGATGGGATAAGTTAGGGAAGTAGAAGATCCTTGGGTGACTTGGTAGGAACGGTTGGACAGGTAGGATTAGGTAATATGGTTGGATGAGGTAATAGGTACTTGGTAGAATATTCTTGAGTTTGTGTAAGAGACCTTCGTGCCAGACGTAGTTAAATGCTTTCGAAATGTCCAAAAATACGCCAGCACAATATTGTTTCTGCTCAAGAGAACTGGCGATAGCATCTACAACACGATGCGCCTGCTGGATAGTGGAATGACCACTTCGAAACCCAAATTGGTGGTGGGGGATAAATTGAAGAGGCTCTAGGATAGATAGGAGACGTCGGAGGAGTATTTTTTCTAATATTTTGCCTAGGATGGGAAGGAGACTGATGGGACGGTAAGAGGCAGCAAGGTGAGCTGGCTTATTCGGTTTGCGGATCATACGTATTATGGAGAATTTCCATGAGGTCGGGAAGTGAGTTGTTCGGAGAACTGCATTATAGATAGCTGTCAGGAATACTATAGCCTTACGTGGCAGTTGTTGAATGATGCGAGAAGTTATAAGGTCGTAGCCCGGACTTTTCTTTTTGGGAAGGTTGGTGATAACTTTAGTTACTTCAGAGGGAGTAATAGGATTAGGAGGGAGAGAGAGAGGAAGAGGAGTGTCCAAAGTTTTAATAATGTCAGCAGTGTGATTTATGTCTTGTATATCAGAATGAGGTACAAAAATAGAGGTGAGATAGGTAGCAAAAAGTTCAGCTTTCTCCGAATCAGACTTTGCCCAGGAGCCATCATCGTGACGTAGGGGGGAGGAAGTAGTTTGATATTTGAGGAGACGTTTTGTAGCGTCCCATAGAGAATTGTCGTCTGCAGTAAGGGTCGAAGTGTAATTGGCATATTGTTTATTGTAATATTTATGTAGTTCGTTTTTTAGTTGTCTAGTCAGTACGTTGAGAGCATGTTTGTGAGAGGGATATCTGCTGCGCTGCCAGAGTGCTCTTGCCCGCCTTTTTTGGGCAATAAGTATCCTCAATTGTAATGGTAAATTGTAGGGGTAATGTTTGTTCTTGTTAGTCGAGGTGTGTGTAGTTGCTTGCCATGCACTTTGTTGTATTACGCGAGTCAGATGTATAACATTCGTGTCTAGTTCTTCACGTGTTTTAAGAGATGTTTTCAAGTCTAGGGAATGCTCAATTTGGGTTTTGAAAAGGTCCCAGTTGATTGGTCCATTAATAAGAGTAATTTTGGGAGGGACGGATTTAGGATGGATATCCAAGGAGAGAATCACTGGGCTATGATCGGAGGAAAGATCAGGAAGAGTGTATGAATCGGTATGAAATGATGATATTTGAGAACATATGAAGAAATCTAAGAGATCAGGAAGTTTGTTTAAGGAATTAGGCCAATAGGTGGGTTGTGAGGGAGATATGAAGGAAAGATGGGTTTGGGATAATGTGCTGTAAAGCGTACGACCTCTGGGATTAGTCACTCGGCTACCCCAGCGAGGATGCTTAGCGTTGTAGTCGCCCCCACAGATGAATCGGGGACCCAAGGACTGGAAGAACGATAGGAACTGATTGGAGTTTATAGTGTGATTAGGTGGACAATACACTGCTGCAATATTGTAAGTAAAAGGTTCAGAAAGAAGGGATATTACGGTCGGCTGAAGATAGTTTGTCGGACGGTAAGGGATAAGGAAGTGAGACAATTTATTGCGGATAAGTATAGCAGAGCCACCGTGAGCTGTTCCATCTGGGTGATCTGTCCTGTACAATGTGTAGCCGTTGATGTAGAACCGTGATTTGTCAGTGAAGTGGGTTTCCGTAATGAGGCAAATGTCGATCCGCTTATCGTGAAGCAGTACGTCTAGTTCTTGTCTATGTCTGTTTATTCCGTTAGCGTTCCATAGGAGGATACTGAGGGAATTTTGAGTGAGAGAAATTAGGGAGCTAAGCGAGGGAGCAAGGTGTTCACCACAGAGGTTAGAAGATTAATTAGAGGGGTTACGAGAGCTTTGAAGTCTGTAAGGAAGGAATTCAGGAGAAAAGAGATGTCAGTTGAAGGAGCGGGAATGGAAGGTAGTGTGGATGATTGAGCTGGAGCCGGACCCGCGACCATCTGTGCATATGTGGGTCTGGTAGCGTTGTGCACTGGATGTTGACTTGAATTCTTCGGCTGTGTTAGTGATTGATGTCCCGTTCGTTTGGCTGTGGAGAATCCTGGAGCTGAGGGCGCTATGCGTTGTGCAGAAGGATGAGTATACACTGGTGGCGATCTCTTCGACCGTTGCAGTTCCTTATGGATTGGGCAACCTTTAAAAGTGCGCCGCATAATGCGCACTTGGGAAGAATGTCAGGCAGTTTATTGCATTCTTGCGTAAAGTGATCTCCTGCGCATTTCACGCACCTTGGAGGATGCTGACAGTAAGATTTGGTGTGCCCGTATTCCTGGCAACGCTTGCACTGGACGATAAGACGTTGTTTATAAGGTTCCTCAACTTTGATTTTTGTGTAACACAACACATCAATATTAAAGATGTCTTTGAGTAGTATATAATAGGCGACTCCAGGACAGAATTTTGCTCCCTCACCTACCCCCCTCGCCTTCTACCTTCCAACCTTCCCTGTCCATGATCCACCCCCCCCCTCACCGCCCTAGTTACCCCTCTCCCACCACATGATCCCTCTCCCCTCCCCCAACCTATTCCCAACTTTTCCCCCACCCCCTCCCCATCCCCTTTTCCTATAAGCGAAGAAATATTAAAAATTAATTTTTTTTTTTGCTTAGGTCAGCAAAAGCGATCTCACAACCTTCGTCATCCAAGTCCATCACTTACACCACTCAGCTATAGTGGTAACTTGGCAATAGTAGTTTTCTTTAGATCCTTATACCTCACCCACATACTTCTCCCTCATCACTCTCATATCCTTTCTCTCTCTCTCACTCTCTCTCTCTCTCTCTATAGATATATATTTATAAAATATATACACAGAGACTTAAAGAGAGGCTCTGCCCCACGTACCCCAGGCCAGGGTTCATTAACCTGTATTTTTCCATTCGTACAAAAGTTTATTAACCTCTATGTATACACAATGTTTGCAATATAATATATTTACTTATTTTTTTTTTTTTTTGACAAATACTTATATAAGTTTTTTGGTAAACAATAAACTAAAACTTAATCTATGGTTCCTTCTTATCTACTTTTATCGATCAAGTATATTGACATTTAATACAATATATTGATTTATGAGTCACTTACCTGTGTAAGGTTTTTGGTAAGCAATTTACAAGTTAATCTCCATTTTCCTTTTTTCTTTTTTTTTATCGATCATTATATATTTATAGAATCCAATATATTGGTTATTTTTTTTTTTTTTTGGCACAGCTTAAAGTTGGTGGACCTGTTATCGACGAAATAGTTAATAATATGTTTTATCGAACTAATTGTTTATGCAATTAAAGAAAGGAAAAAAAAGCTAGTGATTTAATAACTGGTGTATCTCAATTTACATACCAAATTCCGCATATTTTATCACTAGACAGATACTTAGTTTTTTGGTAAACAGATGAGTTTTTTTTGGTAAACAATAAACTAAAACTTAATCTATGGTTCCTTCTTATACACCATACTTATCTATTTTTATCGATCAAGTATACTGGACATTTAATACAGTATATTGATTTATGAGTCACTTACCTGTGTAAGGTTTTTGGTAAGCAATTACAATTTAATTTCCATTTTCCTTCTTTGAGAGAAATCTATTTAGCCTATTATACAAAACACACCGAGGACAGCCGAACTACAGAGCCGATAATAACCGAACAGTCCTTATTTTTTTTTTTTTTTTTAAACACATACACAATATACAATCATTTGTAATTAAGTTGTCCAAGTTTTCTAATAATAACCACAGTCCAAATCGTTCGTTAGTAGGTTTTACTTTTCTTCCATAGAGCTGAGAAACACTTAACACTTTGTGCGAGCCCATGTTGTCTCTGCCGATGACCGATTAACACTTAATTACAAAGGACTCCACTATGAGTTAAATCTCCACTTTCCTTTTTAAGATAATTTTTTGTTTTGTTAATCGATCAACTATATTTATAGAATCTAATATATCGTTTTCTTTTTGGTACTGCTTAAAGTCGTTGGATCTGTTATCTAACGCAATGTACGACGAAATAGTTAATAATATGTTTTGTCGAACTAATTGTTTATGCAATTAAAGAAAGGGAAAAAAAAAAAAGCTAGTGTTTAACCAGAGATTTAATAACTGTTGTATCTCAATTTACGTATCAAATTCCACATATTTAATCACTTTTCTAATCTAAAACGTACTCAATTTACACACATATTTCCGTCAATTCTTGCAAAGAAGAGATGTAAGTTTTCGGTTAGAAATGTAGAAAGTGCCTTTCTTACAAATTGACATGTAAGAAATAAAAGTAAGAATAGCGATTTATGCGTACATATTAAAACTAGTAATTTAAATGGAACTTATATATTTTTAAACACTTTTTATTAGAGCAAAAGTAATTTTCTCTAGAGATAACTACTGTAAGTTTGCAGTTAAAATTGTAAAAGTCGAAAGTGCGTATCTTAGAGCTTACATGTAAGAAATAAAAGCAAGAATTGCGGTATATACGCATTTATTAAAACTAGTAATTTAACTGGAATTTATATGTTATACATGTTTAAACACTTCTTATTTGAGCAAAAGTAATTTCTCTCTAGAGATAGTTTGCGGAGTTTCGCAGTAATATCTTACTACAGTAGTATTTTTCTGTAGTCTTTTTACAGGAGTAAGTCTAATTCTACCACAGTGGAAAGCTGATCCTACACAGATAATGTAATTTCCAAAAAAAAAAAAAAAATTTCTATCGAATTAATTGTTTGTACAATTAAACAAATTACTTAAAGAAAGGAAAACTTAGTGGAACCAGTAGTCTTTTTATCTCAATTTAGGTACAAAATTCACCTACATTTTTGCAATCTAAGAAGCACTCAATTTACGTACTTAACTCCCCCCAAAATAGTGATCAGTTTCCAATTTAACTGGTAAATGAATTATTCTATATTTTTGTAATCTAATAAGTATTCAATTTACATATATAATTCCAATAGAGAATTTAATAAATTAATGGGATCTATACCATACCTAGATAGAAGTAACTTCCTTAGTGAGTAACAGATTGATATTCGCTCCTAGAGTTATGGATGTGCAAATGAAGAATGATTAGACAGTAGAGAATGTATTGTGTTAAATGTCTTTGGTCAGGTCAAAATGTAAAAATCACTGCACAAAGCAAAGTTGGACTACAATTAAATCTGTCGAATAACCAAGAAAAACAAAGATATACAAAAGAATATATTGCACTAAAACATTCGTAAGTTATCGTATTG
>JAAEAF010005045.1:0-36696 GCA_011037195.1 Triatoma infestans | reverse complement strand
AGTAGATAGGATTGACGGGTTCTAGGCCACTTTTTTTGCACAAGATGGCGGCCGTCCCCCTCTCCCACCACAGTCACATTACCCCTCTCCCACCAAATGACCCCCCTCCCCTCCCCCAACCTATTCCCAACTTTTCCCCCACCCCTCCCCCTCCCCTTTTCCTGTAGGCGAAGAAATAATAAAAATTAATTTTTTTTTTTGCTGAGGTCAGCAAAAGCGATCTCACAACCTTCGTCATCCAAGTCCATCACTTACACCACTCAGCTATAGTGGTAACTTGGCAATAGTAGTTTTCTTTAGATCCTTATACCTCACCCCACATACTTCTTCCTCATCTCTCTCATATCCTTTCTCTCTCTCTCTCTCTCTCTATAGATATATATATAAAATATATACACAGAGACTTAAAGAGAGGCTCTGCCCCACGTACCCCAGGCCAGGGTTCATTACCCTGTATTTTTCCATTCATACAAAAGTTCATTAACCTCTATGTATGCACAATGTTTGTAATATAATTTCTAATTAGAAGTATTTTTCCATTCGTACAAAAGTCTTATTCTTTAAGATAAAAATCTATTTATCGATAAGTATATTGATAACACCTATCGAATCCAGTATATGATTATTATCGATTTTATGAGTCACTCACTTAATAAATTCTGTAAGTTTTTTTTTTCGTTAGATCTGTACTTTGACGATGCAATTGAATGCCCTAAGATTTTTAGCACATTTTAAATTCTTATGAAATAAACACACAAAAAAAATTATTCCATCAAATATATATTGATAACACATATTGAATCCAGTGTATTGATTATTATCGATTTTGTATGAGGCAGTCACTTCTGTAAGTTTTTTTGGGTAAAACATTTTTAAAAAGTTAGAAAGCGTATTTAAGATAAATCTATTTATCGATCAATTATATATCGATCGCTTCCCAGTATATGTTGATTATTATTGATTTTTATGAGGGAATCATTTCTGTAAGTTTTCTGGTAAAACATTATTAAAACTAAAAAAAAAAAAAAGTGTATAATAATATCTTAGAACAAATTAATTAGAGAAAGGAAAAATCTTAGTATTTAACCTGGAGAACTAGTAGTTTTTTTATACGATTAATAATATATATTTTTTACCATTCTCTCTTGCGCACCAATTGTATAGGTATTAATGGAAAAACAAACAAAAAACAATCTTGATTCAAAATAACTTATTATTTATTCACTTAATTTTTTACAAGATATGATTGATAAGCATGTTTCGATAGCTTATTTTTTTTTTTGTAATAGACATTTTTGAAAAATACATTCGTATAACGTACAACTTTAGTTCTTTTTACCACACACTATCTAAAGTGATTATTTTCTCCCCCACTAATCTTTAAATAAACAATTTTTATTCATACATTTAATTTTACAAGATATGATTGACGACAATATAAAGCATGTTTCGATAAATTATTTTTGTAATAGACATTTTTGAAGAAATACATTCGTATAACATACATCACATAGTTCTACACCACCACCACATTGGCACCATATAAAATTTCTCCCACTAATCTATAATTAAACAATTTATTTATATATTTTAGTTATACAATATTATTATTATTATTGAAAATATAAAGCATGTTTTTCGTTAGTTTGTTGCTGTTGTAATAGACATTAGTTTCAACACCATTTAAAAAAATTTATTGTTTTTCCTAATCATTAATCTATTTGACTGATACCATAATGCAAGTTCAATACCCTGAGCTTTTGCACATTTTAAATTTTTATTATTATGAAATAGACATTTGAACATATTCTTAAAGTTAACAATTTTTGGGCACCCAAAGTCTTCTAAATTAAGAATACAACTGTTGGGAAGATATTGTTTTATAAATTGTAATTTCTCTAATCCTTTAATTAGTACCTCATCATAATCGGACAGTGTTGACTGCAGTATGTATGGTAAATGATAGTATGGAGTCAGTCCATCTTTCCATGCTAGCCCATGAAAATTATTGGTTAGCCATCGGTTTGCAGGGAGAGATTGACAACTTGAAACCCATGCAGGTGGTGCCAAAATCCAATGTGATGTAGATCCGGTTTCCACATCTACAATTGCCAATTCTTTCACAACGTATTTCCTCCAAGTTGGATCTTGAAGAGCTTGGAAATCCACTACTGCTGCTAATTTCTTCATATTACGTTCTAGAAAAAAAATAATAATAATAATAATTGAAACACAACAAATATTTACAGAAAATCTCTAAGAAAATTACTAAGTATTAAACAACAATAAATCATTACACATACATTATACAAACTCTAAATCGAATTTTTGTCCGTTAATTCCCTTATAGATTAAGAACATTTTATTTTCCGTTGTGTTATATTCATCATTATATCTGTTAATCAACTCCTCAGTCAAAATATTACTGTAGCGTTTTGTGAGAAAAACTTTTGTAGGATAATTATCATCTATATTAAAAAATTCAGTCGATGGTTGAATCAAATATGCTATCGTTGTCTGACCATATCGAGTGTTCATTTTTTCGAATTTACATACTTCATGTGGAACACCAATCATTAAGTCACACACTTTATTAATTGAACCACTATGCTTATTGCAGCCGTTTAGATAAACCTTTAGTAGATCCATTATAAAAATAACAAACAGTACCTAAAAATAAAAATTAAAATAATTAAAATAAAATAAAAAAATAATAATAATAATAATCTATTATAGAATTACAAGTATTTAAAAGTAACACTTACCTTAGTTATGGATAATGATGATGAATGATCAATGTACAGTAGATCTGAAAAAATAATAATAACAATAATGACAATAATCAAAGATAGTAGTGGAAAATAACTATTTTCTTTTTATATATCTATCACATATAAAGAAGACAAAAGTAAAAAAAAAAAAATTATAAATTATTAATACTAATCTATTATACAAGTATTTAAAAGTAACACCTACCTTAGTTATTGATAATGATGGTGAATGATCAATGTACAGTAGAACTGAAATAATGACAATAATCAAAGATAGTACTGGAAATAACTATTTCGTTTTTATATATACTATTACACATATAGAATACAAAATAAAAATTAATTATAAATGAAATTATAAGTAAAGTAAATAACATAAGATCTAAAATACTCACCGAAGAAGAAGAAGAAAAAGCAGAATGCAGATTAATTGAAGAGTGATAGATCAGTAATTAAGTAACGGCATTTTTATATTCATTGTGACGTATATATTAACCCCCACTTTTGTCATGCGTTCTCACTCCCTCTCTCTCTCTCTCTCTCTCTCTCTTTCTCTCTCTTAAGTAAAAGAGAAGGTATACCCAATCAGTTGCAAAATATTAATGTTGGATTCTATCTTAAAAATAAATAAAATAATTTTATTGTTGTTGTTAACCATTGGATAAATAGTTGCTCTAAGAATTTCCAAAATTTCAACTATGATTTTAGGTGATGATTATGAAGTTATCAAAACAAAACAAAAACAAAAAAAAATGGTTGGCTAACTGTTAAACAATTTGCAAAGGAATATGTTGAAAGAGATCCTAATCTTAATTTTAAACAATGCTTTTGGTCAAAAACCTAACCAGATTTGCGACCCACGATAGATGTCTCGCATTAAAAGGAGCTGTACTTGATTTTTTTTTTTTTTTTGGAAATAGTGGGGGTCTTGTCACTGTAGTGAATTGGTTTTGGTCTTTTTTGCATTCAGTTGTAAACGCGAACACCACCATGACAAATGAACTTGGATTGCAGCTTACTACAGCTTTTTCTCTCAACAACAACTCCACTAAAAGGCTAGTAACTGGACTTTCCCAGGAAGGTGTACCACTTGCAGCACTGAAGGTAGCGAAAAAGAAAGTCATCTATTTAAGTGAAGAAGATTGGTCAACGTTTCAGTCTAGCAGCAGGCCAATATGTGATAATTTCTTCAAAGAAAAGAGGAAAAACGAAGTAATCACTGATATAATTACTCTCCAATATTCAATTATCTCTTTTGAGAAATCTACACACAAAGTGATTGCATTCAAAGGGAAACCAACATGGTTAGAATCAATTCTTAATTTTCAACCTCCAAAGATTACTCTTATGAGAAATGAATACTTTAAACTGACAAGCTTGTATGAAGATGTATTAAAGCAGTTTAGTTATTTAAGAAAACTTTACAATCCAGTTGTATTGACATATTCTGAAGAAAAAAAAAAAATCTATTTTTGATAACTATTTTGTTTTTGTTTTTCATTTTTTAACCTATCATCTTATTGGGGTAAAAGAAACAAAAAAAAAAAAAAATCCACTAAAGTTGATAAATTTTTCAATTAACACTTAACTGATGGTTTTTATAGATAAGAAACAAGGCTGCAGAGTTGCTTTCGTCTACCTAAATTTCAAGTAACCGTAATAAGGTGATAGAATAATTTAATTTTTGTTTATTTGTTTTTTGACGAGCTGGAGATTATACCAATTACTTAACGAGTAATCATAAATTTGCTTGTATCAAGAAGAGTACAAGACAACTGTAACAATGATTAAAAATGTTATTTATTAACTCTATTAAGTGTCCAGATGCGTGGCTAAAACCAACTATTACATAATCTTTTGGGGAAAAATAGCATGGTAGCAATAGCTGGAGGTTCGAATTCTAATTTTTTTATTTTTGGACAATTTTGACCAATCAATACATACATTCAATAGTTATACATATACGTTTACTTATTTATTACAACAATTTTTTTTTTTTTTTATTCCGTTCAAAGTCATCGCAGAATTAATATCAGTAATTTTCCATGGAATCAAGTAACATAATGGGAATGTTGCAAGCATTAAATATGTTTTTTTCTGAGAGATCATGTATGTTCTTTGTTTCTCACAAAGGTTTGTTGTTTTTTATAGAAATATCATGTTATGCTGATTGGTAATTTAACATACCACAGTAGTCTGTCATATCTGGTTTATATGAGCAACGTAATAGAAAAAATATTTCTATTTATTTAAATGTTAAAAAAAAAATTATTGTGTTAATTGCGGTAGATGTATTGCCTTGGGGATTTGGTTAGGTAAAAATATAAATACTTAGGGCAAAATCACTATACACAGCAAAAAAAAAAAAAAAAATATGATCGAAGTAAAAATCAATTTGTGAAATAACCAAGAAAACACAGTTAAGATAATACATTACGCACTTTCTTCTTTTACTTTCAACTGAACACGAATTAATCATATAAGACAATCGCTATTAAAGAAGTACATAGCATATTAGGTACTAAAACATACTTAAGCTATCGTATTGTGGCTTGCAATAACAATTTTGCTAGTAATTTCCAATATACTTTTCATAAATAAATAGATGACTTACCTGTCTCTAACTTACATCGACCTGTCTGAACAAGTAATAACGTGCTCTAGTGTCTTACAATGTTCTATTTTTTCTATATTACAACTGGTACTTAAAGAGTGGCTCTGCCCCCACTGGCTAGAGTACCCCAGGCTTACGCATTAGCATAAGAATGGGAGGAAATTTGTATTCTATTAAATGACGTCATGCCATTGAATTGGAGGGTGGGTGTTACGGATAAGAAATTTTATGTGATTGAGGGACTACATTAATCACTTGGTGTATTCCCTTCAGACTAACAAGGTAAATATATTTCTCATTTCATCCATTTTATTTTATTTTATTATTATTATTTTTTTTTTTTTTCTTGTAATGGCTATTAGTTACTGTAAAATGTTAATTCTATTTCAGGAATTTTATGGAAGTCAGTTGTATATGAACATACAAACTATTGCAATTTAGTGGGTAATTCATTTTCATAAAAAAATGGAAGAATGGGCTCGCATTATATCACACCCTCTCTATCAACAATTTCTAGAAGATTTCTCGAGATGCACCTTAGAAAAACCGGGAGCAATTCAGTATATGAATTTATACAATGATATAAAAGAAGTGGAAAAGTTATCTAAAGAATATGTTGTTAAAAGCAAGTATAAAGATTTCCATTATGTAAATTGTGTTTGGTCAAACCCAGAGTGTAAAGAAGGACCTGATACGTGTAGATGTTGCAATATTTCTGGTTTGTATTATTCTATTATTAACAAATTATGTGAAATTTACAATGGTAATTTTATTGAAATGATGAATAAACTAACAATAAATAATTGAATATGTTATTAGAAAGATTGAAGATTATATTTGTAGATCAATTTGTTTAAGACATTTAGAAACAAAATTAATTGTTATAAATACATAGAACTTATTTGTGTGATGAAAAAAAATAAAATAAATAAATAAATTTTTCTTATTTTTGAAAGAATAAAAACAAAGTGTCTATTAATTATGATAACCCTTCACATAGTTGTAATTTGCTCTAACATCATATATATTTAAAAAAAAAAAAAGAAGTTTATTAATTTTTTTTTATTATCCTTATATTGTTGAAATTTTGCTCCATCAGCAAACATACACACCTACATACATATATTATATGAAGTTGGTAAGTTGCACATTTGGGTAAAGTACTGGAGAAATTATTAATTAATCGAATTATGTATCACCTAAATAGAAATGACTTCCTCGGTGAATGAGATTAGCCGAAACATGAGCCCATGTTCGAAATGGTATTGACACATTTACTCCTTTCTCCAAATAAGTGATTAGATGAACCTTTTCCACATCCGATACAAATATTTTTATATATTTATAATTTTTAATTTTTTCCACCAACGGCTTTAGCCATGGTTGTTGTCTTTAGAATTAGTTTTCATAATCTTATTTACATTAGAAGTGCTTTCTTTACTTTGTACGTATTTTATATTATTTTATTTTTGCCAGATTGTACTTTTTGTTTGCAATATTCTTTTCTATTATGTTACTTATATAAACTTGATCTGACAGAATAATGTAGCATGGGAAATTAACGATCAGCATAACTGTAAGAGAGAACATGATATTTCTATAAATTCAGCAAGCCTTTATTTTAATGATTCATTTTAAAAACTGCAAGCCTTTGTGAGAAAGAAAAAATGTACATATGCTATTACCACGATGTTACATGATTCCTATGGAATATTACTAACATTGATTTTGCTAAATAACTATTTATTAAATAGGAATAAATTGCAATACAGAAATTGTTATAAATAAGATCACGTATATAAATTTAGATTTCATAAAAAAGATTATATGTGTAGATGAAATAATTTGATTGTAAGATATTACAAAATTCATAGAATTTTTAGTTCTCATTAGATCCAGGTCAGATGAGTATGCGGTTACTGCTTTGACTAATGTAGAAGGAGACGATGAGGTGATTAAAGTGGCAATTACAAAAAATGCATGGAAAATACCTTATGTATCTGTGACAACAACCATGGCTAAAGCCGTTGGTGGAAAAAATTAAAAATTATAAATATATAAAAATATTTGTATCGGATGTGGAAAAGGTTCATCTAATCACTTATTTGGAGAAAGGAGTAAATGTGTCAATACCATTTCGAACATGGGCTCATGTTTTGGCTAATCTCATTCACCGAGGAAGTCATTTCTATTTAGGTGATACATAATTCGATTAATTAATAATTTCTCCAGTACTTTACCCAAATGTGCAACTACCAACTTCATATAATATATGTATGTAGGTGTGTATGTTTGCTGATGGAGCAAAATTTCAACAATATAAGGATAATAAAAAAAAATTAATAAACTTCTTTTTCTTTTTTTTTTAAATATATATGATAGAGCAAATTACAACTATGTGAAGGGTTATCATAATTAATAGACACTTTGTTTTTATTCTTTCAAAAATAAGAAAAATTTATTTATTTATTTATTTTTTTTTCATCACACAAATAAGTTCTATGTATTTATAACAATTAATTTTGTTTCTAAATGTCTTAAACAAATTGATCTACAAATATAATCTGCAATCTTTCTAATAACATATTCAATTATTTATTGTTAGTTTATTCATCATTTCAATAAAATTACCATTGTAAATTTCACATAATTTGTTAATAATAGAATAATACAAACCAGAAATATTGCAACATCTACACGTATCAGGTCCTTCTTTACAATCTGGGTTTGACCAAACACAATTTACATAATGGAAATCTTTATACTTGCTTTTAACAACATATTCTTTAGATAACTTTTCCAATTCTTTTATATCATTGTATAAATTCATATACTGAATTGCTCCCGGTTTTTCTAAGGTGCATCTCGAGAAATCTTCTAGAAATTGTTGATAGAGAGGGTGTGATATAATGCGAGCCCATTCTTCCATTTTTTATGAAAATTAATTACACACTAAATTGCAATAGTTTGTATGTTCATATACAACTGACTTCCATAAAGTTCCTGAAATAGAATTAACATTTTAAAGTAACTAATAGCCATTACAAAAACAGAAAATAAAATGGATGGAATGAGAAATATATTTAATTATTTACCTTGTTAGTCTGAAGGGAATACACCAAGTGATTAATGTAGTCCTTCAATCACATAAAATTTCTTAACCGTACCACCCACCCACCCCCCAATTCAATGGCATGACGTCACTTTAGTAGAATACAAATTTCCTCCCACTCTTATGCTAATGCGTAAGCCTGGGGTACTCTAGCCAGTGGGCAGAGCCACTCTTTAAGTACCAGTTGTAATATAGAAAAAAAATACTTCCTCTTACTAGGAGTTAGAGGCAGGTAAGTCATCTATTTATCTATGGAACTATATTGGAAATTACTAGCGAAAAATCTGTTGTTTTTTTTTTGTTTTTTTTTAAGATTCCACAATAATTGCCATATGATAACGTAAATATGTTTTAGTACCTAATATGTTATGTACTTCTTTTATAGCGATTGTCTTATATGATTAACTCGTATTCAGTTGAAAGTAAAAGAAGAAAGTGCGTAATTTATTATCTTAACTGTGTTTTCTTGGTTATTTCACAAATTAATTTTTACTTCGGTCATATTTGTTGCTGTGTGTAGTGATTTTGCCCTAAGTATTTATATTTTTACCTAACCAAATCCCCAAGGCAATACATCTACTGCAATTAACACAATAATTTTTTTAACATTTAAATAAATAGAAATATTTTTTTCTATTATGTTATATGTATATATAAACCAGATATGACAGACTACTGTGGTATGTTAAATTAACAATCAGCATAACATGATATTTCTATAAAAACAACAAACCTTTGTGAGAAAGAAAGAACATACATGATCTCTCAGAAAAAACATATTTAATGCTTGCAACATTCCCATTATGTTACTTGATTCCATGGAAAATTACTGATATTAATTCTGCGATGACTTTGAACGGAATAAAAAAAAAAAAATTGTTGTAATAAATAAGTAAACGTATATGTATAACTATTGAATGTATGTATTGATTGGTCTAAATTGTCCAAAAATAAAAAAATTAGAATTCGAACCTCCAGCTATTGCTACCATGCTATTTTTCCCCAAAAGATTATGTAATAGTTTGTTTTAGCCACGCATCTGGACACTTAATAGAGTTAATAAATAACATTTTTAATCATTGTTACAGTTGTCTTGTACTCTCCTTGATACAAGCAAATTTATGATTACTCGTTAAGTAATGGTATAATCTCCAGCTCGTCAAAAAACAAATAAACAAAAATTAAATTATTCTATCACCTTATTACGGTTACTTGAAATTTAGGTAGACGAAAGCAACTCTGCAGCCTTGTTTCTTATCTATAAAAACCATCAGTTAAGTGTTAATTGAAAAATTTATCAACTTTAGTGGATTTTATTTATTTATTTATTTTTTTGTTTCTTTTACCCCAAAAAGATGATAGGTTAAAAAATGAAAAACAAAAACAAAATAGTTATCAAAAATAGATTTTTTTTTGTTTCTTCAGAATATGTCAATACAACTGGATTGTAAAGTTTTCTTAAATAACTAAACTGCTTTAATACATCTTCATACAAACTTGTCAGTTTAAAGTATTCATTTCTCATAAGAGTAATCTTTGGAGGTTGAAAATTAAGAATTGATTCTAACCATGTTGGTTTCCCTTTGAATGCAATCACTTTGTGTGTAGATTTCTCAAAAGAGATAATTGAATATTGGAGAGTAATTATATCAGTGATTACTTCGTTTTTCCTCTTTTCTTTGAAGAAATTATCACATATTTGCCTGCTGCTAGACTGAAACGTTGACCAATCTTCTTCACTTAAATAGATGACTTTCTTTTTCGCTACCTTCAGTGCTGCAAGTGGTACACCTTCTTGGGAAAGTGTCCACTAGCCTTTTAGTGGAGTTGTTGTTGAGAGAAAAAGCTGTAGTAAGCTGCAATCCAAGTTCATTTGTCATGGTGGTGTTCGCGTTTACAACTGAATGCAAAAAAGACCAAAACCAATTCACTACAGTGACAAGACCCCCACTATTTCCAAAAAAAAAAAAAAAATCAAGTACAGCTCCTTTTAATGCGAGACATCTATCGTGGGTCGCAAATCTGGTTAGGTTTTTGACCAAAAGCATTGTTTAAAATTAAGATTAGGATCTCTTTCAACATATTCCTTTGCAAATTGTTTAACAGTTAGCCAACCATTTTTTTGTTTTTGTTTTGTTTTGATAACTTCATAATCATCACCTAAAATCATAGTTGAAATTTTGGAAATTCTTAGAGCAACTATTTAACCAATGGTTAACAACAACAATAAAATTATTTTATTTATTTTTAAGATAGAATCCAGCATTAATATTTTGCAGCTGATGGGTATACCTTCTCTTTTACTTAAGAGAGAGAGAGAGAGAACGCATGACAAAAGTGGGGGTTAATATATACGTCACAATGAATATAAAAATGCCGTTACTTAATTAGTGATCTATCACTCTTCAATTAATCTGCATTCTGCTTTTTCTTCTTCTTCTTCGGTGAGTATTTTAGATCTTATGTTATTTACTTTACTTATAATTTCATTTATAATTAATTTTTATTTTGTATTCTATATGTGTGATAGTATATATAAAAACGAAATAGTTATTTCCAGTACTATTTTTGATTATTGTCATTATTTCAGTTCTACTGTACATTGATCATTCACCATCATTATCAATAACTAAGGTAGGTGTTACTTTTAAATACTTGTATAATAGATTAGTATTAATAATTTATAATTTTTTTTTTTTTACTTTTGTCTTCTTTATATGTGATAGATATATAAAAAGAAAATAGTTATTTTCCAGTACTATCTTTGATTATTGTCATTATTGTTATTATTATTTTTCAGATCTACTGTACATTGATCATTCATCATCATTATCCATAACTAAGGTAAGTGTTACTTTTAAATACTTGTAATTCTATAATAGATTATTATTAATTATTTTTTTTTATTTTAATTATTTTAATTTTTATTTTTAGGTACTGTTTGTTATTTTTTATAATGGATCTACTAAAGGTTTATCTAAACGGATGCAATAAGCATAGTGGTTCAATTAATAAAGTGTGTGACTTAATGATTGGTGTTCCACATGAAGTATGTAAATTCGAAAAAATGAACACTCGATATGGTCAGACAACGATAGCATATTTGATTCAACCATCGACTGAATTTTTTAATATAGATAATAATTATCCTACAAAAGTTTTTCTCCCAAAACGCTACAGTAATATTTTGACTGAGGAGTTGATTAACAGATATAATAATGAATATAACACAACGGAAAATAAAATGTTCTTAATCTATAAGGGAATTAACGGACAAAAATTCGATTTAGAGTTTGTATAATGTATGTGTAATGATTTATTGTTCTTTAATACTTAGTAATTTTCTTAGAGATTTTCTGTAAATATTTGTTGTGTTTCAATTATTATTATTATTATTTTTTTCTAGAACGTAATATGAAGAAATTAGCAGCAGTAGTGGATTTCCAAGCTCTTCAAGATCCAACTTGGAGGAAATACGTTGTGAAAGAATTGGCAATTGTAGATGTGGAAACCGGATCTACATCACATTGGATTTTGGCACCACCTGCATGGGTTTCAAGTTGTCAATCTCTCCCTACAAACCGATGGCTAACCAATAATTTTCATGGGCTAGCATGGAAAGATGGACTGACTCCATACTATCATGTACCATACATACTGCAGTCAACATTGTCCGATTATGATGAGGTACTAATTAAAGGATTAGAGAAATTACAATTTATAAAACAATATCTTCCCAACAGTTGTATTCTTAATTTAGAAGACTTTGGGTGCCCAAAAATTGTTAACTTTAAGAATATGTTCAAATGTCTATTTCATAATAATAAAAATTTAAAATGTGCAAAAGCTTAGGGTATTGAACTTGCATTATGGTATCAGTCAAATAGATTAATGATTAGGAAAAACAATAAATTTTTTTAAATGGTGTTGAAACTAATGTCTATTACAACAGCAACAAACTAACGAAAAACATGCTTTATATTTTCAATAATAATAATAATATTGTATAACTAAAATATATAAATAAATTGTTTAATTATAGATTAGTGGGAGAAATTTTATAAATTTTATATGGTGCCAATGTGGTGGTGGTGTAGAACTATGTGATGTATGTTATACGAATGTATTTCTTCAAAATGTCTATTACAAAAATAATTTATCGAAACATGCTTTATATTGTTGTCAATCATATCTTGTAAAAATTAAATGTATGAATAAAAATTGTTTATTTAAAGATTAGTGGGGGAGAAAATAATCATTTTAGATAGTGTGTGGTAAAAAGAACTAAAGTTGTATGTTATACGAATGTATTTTTCAAAAATGTCTATTACAAAAAAAAAAAAAATAAGCTATCGAAACATGCTTTATATTATCAATCATATCTTGTAAAAAATTAAGTGAATAAATAATAAGTTATTTTGAATCAAGATTGTTAGATAATATTGTATAACTAAAATATATAAATAACTTGTTTAATTATAGATTAGTGGGAGAAATTTTATATGGTGCCAATGTAGTGGTGGTGTAGAACTATGTGATGTATGTTATACGAATGTATTTCTTCAAAATGTCTATTACAAAAATAATTTATCGAAACATGCTTTATATTGTCGTCAATCATATCTTGTAAAATTAAATGTATGAATAAAAATTGTTTATTTAAAGATTAGTGGGGGAGAAAATAATCACTTTAGATAGTGTGTGGTAAAAAGAACTAAAGTTGTACGTTATACGAATGTATTTTTCAAAAATGTCTATTACAAAAAAAAAATAAGCTATCGAAACATGCTTTATATTATCAATCATATCTTGTAAAATTAAGTGAATAAATAATAAGTTATTTTGAATCAAGATTGTTTTTTTTTTTTGTTTTTCCATTAATACCTATACAATTGGTGCGCAAGAGAGAATGGTAAAAAATATATATTATTAATCGTATAAAAACTACTAGTTCTCCAGGTTAAATACTAAGATTTTTCCTTTCTCTAATTAATTTGTTCTAAGATATTATTATACACTTTTTTTTTTTTTTAGTTTTAATAATGTTTTACCAGAAAACTTACAGAAATGATTCCCTCATAAAAATCAATAATAATCAACATATACTGGGAAGCGATCGATATATAATTGATCGATAAATAGATTTATCTTAAATACGCTTTCTAACTTTTTAAAAATGTTTTACCCAAAAAAAAAAACTTACAGAAGTGACTGCCTCATACAAAATCGATAATAATCAATACACTGGATTCAATATGTGTTATCAATATATATTTGATGGAATAATTTTTTGTGTGTGTTTATTTCATAAGAATTTAAAATGTGCTAAAAATCTTAGGGCATTCAATTGCATCGTCAAAGTACAGATCTAACGAAAAAAAAAAAAACTTACAGAATTTATTAAGTGAGTGACTCATAAAATCGATAATAATCAGATACTGGATTCGATAGGTGTTATCAATATACTTATCGATAAATAGATTTTTATCTTAAAGAATAAGACTTTTGTACGAATGGAAAAATACTTTTAATTAGAAATTATATTGCAAACATTGTGCATACATAGAGGTTAATGAACTTTTGTATGAATGGAAAAATACAGGTTAATGAACCCTGGCCTGGGGTACGTGGGGCAGAGCCTCTCTTTAAGTCTCTGTGTATATATTTTATATATATATCTATAGAGAGAGAGAGAGAGGGAGAGAAAGGATATGAGAGAGATGAGGGAGAAGTATGTGGGGGTGAGGTATAAGGATCTAAAGAAAACTACTATTGCCAAGTTACCACTATAGCTGAGTGGTGTAAGTGATGGACTTGGATGACGAAGGTTGTGAGATCGCTTTTGCTGACCTAAGCAAAAAAAAAAATTAATTTTTAATATTTCTTCGCTTACAGGAAAAGGGGATGGGGAGGGGGTGGGGGAAAAGTTGGGAATAGGTTGGGGGAGGGGAGAGGGATCATGTGGTGGGAGAGGGGTAACTAGGGCGGTGAGGGGGGTGGTGGATCATGGACAGGGAAGGTTGGAAGGTAGAAGGCGAGGGGGGTAGGTGAGGGAGCAAAAATCTGTCCCAGAATCGCCTATTATATACTACATATGCTGTTGTTATCGGGGGGGTAAATTTCGGCAGTGGTGATGGCATTTAGTTTGCGAAGATCAACCACATACCTGTATTGTTTTCGGAGCTGTGTAATGTCTGTAACATCAACTTTAGTGTGGTCAGCGTGTTTTTTCTTAATGAGTATGACGGGGTGAGCCCAGTTGGATTTGCTTTCCTCTATTATACCTCTATCAAGATTGTCTTGTATGAGGGCCTTGAGGATGGGAGCCTCGGAGTGTGCTATCTTATAGGGGCGGCTGGACACAGGGGCATGATTTTTTGTGTCAATGTGGTGAGTGACTCCAGAAAATTTTGTTTGAAAATTGTTGTCGTGTGTGAAAGCGTCATAAAAAGGAGTGAGGGCATGTAGAACTTGTTGTTGTTGTTGTTGGGAAGAGAGATGCGTTAATTTGTTGAGAAGTTCTTGTTGAAATAGAGCGATTTCGTTTGTGTTAGTTTGAGTGGCAGATTGTACTGCGTTTATGGTGTGAGTCTGTAAATCTGTTTCAAAATCGCATTCGATGTGTGCGATTGGAAAGTGTTTTTGAATAGTAATTTCGTGCGAGGTAGTGTTTATAAGGTTGATGGTGCAGGTGTTGTTAGCAATATGTACGACAGAATTGGGCATGTAGAGACCCGTAGGTAAGGAATTGTGTTGTGTAAGCAGAATTTGTGTGTCGAGCGGAATTTTTTTATATAGTGTATGTGTTTGTATTATGTGTGCGCGAGGTGGCACTATAATTTTGTGGCGAAGCTGCAGGGTTTTGGGTAAGGGTAGCTGTTGAATCGAATTGATTTGGTGCGTTTGAGCACTATTTGAAAATGGAATGTTGAATTTATTGAGTGTTAGTGTACGTGTGCGCAAATTGATAATTGTCCTATTTAATGAAAGGACATCTCTACCTAGTATTAATTGGAAATTGCCTTTTAATTGGGAAACTATGAATTCGCCAGAACAATTGGAATTTTCGTCATTGTCCGCATGCAAATGAAGGGACGTGATGCCATAATTAGGTATTACTTGGTTAGTCAGAGATTTTAAAATAATGTTGGAATGCTAAAGGTTCTTATTTCTACAAAAACTGGAATCCACTAGGCTGTGACTAGCTCCATTGTCTACAAGGGCACGAATAAATTTTTTGCCAATTCTTAAATTTACTAACAAATTATCAGAATTGGTGAAGGCAGGTATGAGAGCCATGGTCATAACATCAGCCGTTCGTGAGAGCGGCTGTGGGCTTAACCGTTTTTTGGCTGTATCTGGAAACAATTTCGAGCCGTATGTCCAAATTTTGAACAAAATTGGCAAGTGGGCCTATTTTGGAGGTGATTGCTAGTTTCGTTACCATTATTATTATTATTACTATACTGGGGTCTATCTGAATAAGAGTTAAATCGTGAATTATTTGAATTAACTCGAGGATTATTATTGTTAGTATAATATTGACTACTATTATTATTATAGCGATTATTACTATATACCCTGCGATTGAAATTTTTTGGAATATTAAAATTATTAGGCATTTTGCCAAAGTTAGTACGAGGTTTTGGTCTGAATTTGTTGGTGCAGTCCACGTCAAAATGTGGACCGGAACAATGGCGACAAGGTCTGTTCTTTATTACATTGAATACTCTACAAGTGGTAGTTGGTTTTAATTGTGGCTTTTGACTTTTATTACGATGGGGGCATTCTCTGTGGAAATGCATTTGTCCACAGTAACGACAAGGAGATGGGGGTGTACGAGAATTGGAATTTTTCGCAGTAACAGCGAAAACTGTAGGGTTTGATTCAGAAGCCTGAACTTCTTTTAGGGCATTGGCATAGGAAAGTGCTTCATCTAATTTTTGAGGTAGCTTCGTTCGTACCTCATTACGAAGCGGTTGAGGAAGTGACTTCAGGAACGCATCAGTGGCCAGTTTATCTAAAATAGTTTGTAAGGCCTCGAGTGGGTTAGCTTGTGCTTTTAAATGAATGGCGGATTGGATATGTCTGATAGTTACCCGTTTAATGTTTACGGCCAGTACTCGTTGTAAAGTTGTTGCCTCTCTTTTATCCACTACAGATAAAAAAACACTTTTTGGTTGACCTATCTATACCACCAAACTACCCAACGGGTTTTTGTTACTCTACTTCTGTTAAACTTTCTGCGCCCAAATGCGCTGTCATTCACCTGTACTATTGTGTTAGCACTTACTCCAATCTCATCGATTTATTTTTATTTTTTTTAATTTTTCTTTATGTTAACAATTGCTTTTTCGTCAGTGTAATAATCAGTTAGGATATAGTCTAACAAAATGTTAATGTATTGAAATGTAACTTATTGAGGGGATAAATTTAATTAAATTATTAATGGAAAATAATTAAATAACCATCGTAGTTATAATATTTTATAATTAGATTTTTTTTTAAAAGGAAGTCTATTAGGGTCTAACTTGAAGAAGGTGAGGTTTCTTTTGTACTACACTAGCCTCGAAAAATCCAGCTTTACGATAAGAGTTAATTTGGAATATATATTTAAAATTGTAAAGACTATTAATTTATTCCTTGCAGCTTTATTTTGGATCTTTGTGGGTTTGACGATCGTGCCTATCCTTTTCTTAGCATTGCGCAGAACTTTCTTTGCCTTTCTCTAAAAGCATCTAATAGACGGATGATGAGCTGGAATGTGCTCGTTTGCTACTCGCAAAAAAAAAAAAAGAAGAAACTTGTAAACGCTGGAGTCAATCTCTTCATGGCTAAATTGTCGATGGTTTCGAATAAGAAGATCTTTGAAGTATGTGACACGCTCTATTAAAGGAGGGTACCAATTCTTCCACCGCCCAAAGGCACCACATTTGCCTCAATTTGAGCATTATCTTCAAAAGACACCAGGATAGGAATAGATAACCAACCATTCTACATAACTATTACTTTAAAATAAAATAAAAAAAAATGAAAAAAATAAGTTGGAGAAGAAAACTGCGAAATCACAAATTAAATTAAATTAGTATATGGTACATATAGGGCCACGCCAATTTACATATTGAATTATTATATTAAAATTAATCCCATTTAATAATTTTATTTTAACCCCTCTTTTGAAAGGCTGTTTAAAAAAAAAATTAAAATCGAATTTCATTCAAAATGATACAGGTTGCTGCTATAAAGTAATATACTTGACCTGCTCGGATCTATTGCGGAGGGAAGACTTCTTGAAGCTCCAGAATAACGTTTGAATTTAAGTTTAGTAATGCCCCTCTTGCCTTCAAAATCCAATATATCTCTTTGTTATAGGGGTGCTTTCATAAATGTAATGTGTATAAAAATTGACAAATTTACAGAACACAGAGCTATTGGAATTATTATCTAAATTAACACATCTCTTCCCTAAATTTTACAAGCAACACTTTTCTTAAATTTTTAAAAGTATTTTCTTAATTCACATTTATATCCATTTCAAGTCCATTACTTCTGCACAATTTTTTCTGTTCTTTAAACCAAAAAGTCCCCTCCTCTTTTATCGATCTCGTTCGCAGGAATTTGGGGACACCTAAAAATGGCCATGTTCAAAATCTTAAGAAAATATAATTATGGTAAAGTTTTAGAGTATGGGGAAAAATAGGAAAATATAGTAAATAAGTGTTTTATATAACTAATTCATCGGAAATCTATAGAATGTAATAAATCATAAAATATAATCAGTGAAACTCTTATCAAACAACTAACGACGACTACAGTCTTACAAACTATTAGCAATAACCAGAAAGGGTAACAAATAAATAAATTAATTAGATAACACTCAAAGTACCATGTACATAATTAAAGTTATAACTAGATAAATACTTATTATTAGAGCAGCCCCAATTAAATAGTACAAATATCTACTACATATAACATTAAATAAGTTATAGATTTTAACAAATTGTCAATTATAACAAATTAGTAAGAAGCTGATAAAAACAATTAGTAAGAAGTCAAAATACAATTATTGAATAATACTACATATAAAACAAAACAAAATAAGAAAAAAAAAATAGAGGGGAACTTATCAAATTAATAAATATTTTATCCCATCGATCATTACATAATCGGATTTTTATCAGAAAATTATTTTAAAAACAAAATAAATTAAAAATGAATAACTCTCATTCACGAGAACCAACTGTACATACAAATACAAACATAGATTGCCAATCTTCTTCAATATCTAATAAAACAGATACAGTGGAATAATTAGATAGTCCCACCACTGTCAGGAACTGCACTATTGTACTTACACAAATAAATAGAGATTAATTTTAAATCAATATTTAAATAAATTGTTCGTAACTTTAAAACTAGTCCGTAGAAAATCACAAAATTACACCATAATAATCCTGGTACTATAATGAATTTATCTGCGAAATTTCATTAAAAAAAAAATTGCTACTTGAAACCACTGGTTAAACGAACAATACTTAGAATCGATTTGAACACTACTAATCTACATTCAGTTTTGTTTTGTTTTTTTTTAATTAAATCGTGGCAAATTTTTTCCCTTCACTTGCCAGAGGAAGACAATGAACCCTGTACTAAAAAAGAATTGTTATTTTGAAGTAGATGGTATGCTATCACTAGTAATGCGTTGCTCGGACAGCTTCAACAGCAATTGGTACTTGTCTGGGTAATCTTGGCGAACATTTATTGTATAAGCCGACTGATCTGTAAGATAAGTATCTTAATTCATCAATAATGATATTGTTGACGTTGTTTGGACAACGTTGGAGATTTAAAGCATTTTTGTTTAGTTTTACTTTTCTAGAAATATATGTTTCTAATTCCAAAGCCTAATGTTCCTTGTCAAAATAAACTAAACCTATCGTGTATAACTAATAAAGGAATAAACTACTAAATAACTACTTATAATTCTTCTCAGCATCCACAAAATCCTTAAATAACTCTTCATTTGTCGAAAACCTACTCCTCCAAATGCACTCTACTAAGTAAGTTTCGAACTTAGTAGTACACATGCGGCCAATTCGTCTTCTCATGTCTCTTTTTATTTTCGGCCGGTGGGATTCTATTTAGGTATGAACCTTTTATCTCGCGGGCTCACAAAATTTAAGGAGTGGTTTACGTTAAAGTGGTAATGCTATCACTAGTAATGCGTTGCTCAGACAGCTTCAACAGCATTTGGTACTTGTCTGGGTAATCTTGGAGAATATTTATTGTATAAGCCGACTGATCTGTAAGATAAGTATCTTAATTCATCAATAATGATATTCTTGATGTTGTTTGGACATCGTTGGAGATTTAAAGCATTTCTGTTAGTTTTACTTTTTTAGAAATATATATTTCTAATATCAAAGCCTAAAAGGCCTTGTCAAAATAAACTAAACCTATCGTGTATAACTAATAAAGTAATAAACTACTAAATAACTACTTATAATACTTCCTAGCATCCACAAAATCCTTAAATAAAACTCTTCATTTGTCGAAAACCTATTCCTCCAAATGCACTCTACTAAGTAAGTTTCGAACTTAGTAGTACACATGCGGCCAATTCGTCTTCTCATGTCTCTTTTTATTTTCGGCCAGTGGGATTCTATTTAGGTATGAACCTTTTATCTCGCGTGCTCACAAAATTTAAGGAGTGGTTTACGTTAAAGTGGTAAAACCTAACGAATCTAAACTTTGGTAGCATATCCAGTTATCTGTGATCACGATAGTTCCCCGTTTAATGTTTACGGCCAGTACTCGTTGTAAAGTTGTTGCCTCTCTTTTATCCACTACAGATAAAAAAACACTTGTTGGTTGACCTATCTATACCACCAAACTACCCAACGGGTTTTTGTTACTCTACCTCTGTTAAACTTTCTGCGCCCAAATGCGCTGTCATTCACCTCTACTATTGTGATTGTCCACCCAATCTTTACGCTGTTCTCAATCAGCCAATTTAAAATTAAATTCCGAAAAATATCTAGAATTTTTGTTACGGTATTCTATCATAATCCAGTTTTCCTAACTAGAGTGTTTCGAGGATACTTGAGTATCCAGTCCACTACCACTAGCACTATCTTATCCAGTGGCACTTTTACTAAATTGAACACAGAGTTCGTTCTCAAGAAAACTTTATTTCGGTTCCGACAACGATGAACTGGTTCCTTGCCAACGATTAACTGGTTCCTTGCCAACGCCTGTGAAATAAAAAGAAACAAAATGCAATATAAGTAAATTAAAAATCGGTCAAAGTGTACATTGCATGATTACAGATAGATAACTTTCTCGTATTATGCATTAGGTCAAACGTTTGGTCAGTTTAATAAAAAAAAAATAAAGGTCGACATGTTTATTTTATTAATTTAAATATATTGATTAATATAATTACGTACCATTGGAATCGATGGTTTGATCAGATCCACAATTTACACATACATACATTGACTTAATAGGTGGTGTGTTACTAAAAATTGTGCGATTCCCACTGCTGCCACATGTTTCACACAACTAGATAAACTTTTCAGAAATTCCATAATTCTATTCATTTGAATCTGCATGTACTTAGTAAGTACCTGGGATGCGTATCATTAAGAAATTTTGATAATGTCCCTTAAATCATGTCATGGGGGTGGGGCAGGTAAAAAAGGAATTTACTGCTTGGCCAAACAAGAGCCGGTGGTAATCCCAAGAGTTAGAGAGTGGTATACCTGGTCAACTTGTTACCTCCCCTATGAGGTGAGTTTAACCCATATATATATTTTACCTTCTCTTATTGCTATAACAGGAAGTATTGTGAAAGTTTCAAATTTTCGAAATTGTGTTTATACAAGGAAATACACGTTTGAATTCCCCAGAGTCCGAAAAAGTGGTTTTTATTTTTAATTTTTTTTTTTTATATATATTCGAGATTGAAAGAATAAACAAGCCATCAGTTCACTTTATTTTCTTCTTATAACTAGAAGGTTATCCTTTGTAGAACATTTTCCTAGTTGCCCTTTGGGGAGTATGGCTAGGTCTCAGTGGGGCTACTATCAAGCCAACTTTATATTTATTTATAGTACTGGCACTAGTGTGGGCTACTGAATATCTGAAGTTGGGCTTAACATTATACACCCGCCAATATAACAAACCACTGTAAGAAACGTATTATACCGTTGGGAAAATATGCACCATTATGTATGCTATTATGTATGCACCATTGTGCATTCAGCCTACAAAATTTACTCGTTATAATTGTTTTTTTTTTTATAAGCAAAGCATATTTATGCCCAACTTACCGATGCTTACTTGTTTATCATTTAGTAGATGAGGTACAACTCTATAGAGGAGATACAGACTCGCACCACGTATCGATCTGATGCCAAATCTTGTCTACTTTGAAACAACCTTAATGACATTGACCTTGATGAGCTCACTATATTGATTCTACTGATTTTTTCAGCTTCAGTATGTCGCAGGCCAAATTTTCTTCTTTTTATCTAATTTAACTAATTTAATTCGAAACTTTGCTAATTAGGAGTCCAGGAAGAGGGAATGTTTCATTATGCCCTTTTGTCTAGATGCTTAGTCAGAATTGTAGACTTTGAAATAGTTTCAGAGATTCTGCCTCTAAACAAATTTTTAGGAAGTGAGGTAGTCGTTTCATCTTTTTACATCTAAATCTACTCTAAAAAGACACTAATAATGTACTGCTGCAGCCCCTCATAAGAGCAGTTGAATGAAAGGGTCACCTCCTTATATTACAATACCTGCAAGAATAAACTTTGAACAAGCAAACGAAAGGTCTCCAGGAAACAAAATTTTAGAAGCTTTTCTTACTCGAAAATAAATAATAAATTGAGTGACCAAATATTACATACAGAATTAGCTGTTTATTGAAACAATTAAAAGATTCTCAGAAGGCTTAGAACCCTCATGGGAAACGAATCAACGAAAGGCTAATGTGAATATAGTCGAGTTTGGCCGTTGTTATTAGTACAAGAAAACTGATGGGTGGCAGGAGCCAAAGAAAAAAAATTAATTTTCAAATATTTTATTATTATTTTTCTGCTTATCAGACACCTTTAACGTTCTTTTTTAGGTACTGTCAACGAGGGATCCGGAAGTAGAATAAAATGTTAAAATGAATCTACATTTAAAATGAAAATGTTACTAAGTATGAATAAAGATAATTTGTGAGAGATTAGGGAATCGAAATACGGAAGTTAAACAATGAGATGCAAATTAGGACCCTTGAAACGGCATTTTTAATCAAAACTGTCTCAACTAACTAGCAAAAAATTTTTATTGTTCATTACGAGAGACGGCAAGTGCTAGAAGGAAAAAAGATCTGAGGTTGTTATAAGAATGAATTTATTAAAGTGGAGGACGGTCTAATGAAGTCAACGTTTCCGCACATTTATTGCCTTTTTGAGGGTCTTTACATGAGACATAGATATGGGGAAAACATCAAATGAGACACAGATAGAAGAAAACATCAAACTAATATGGATTGAGACATGGATATTGAGACATTGGAAGACATGAATATTATACTTTTACTGAGTTTAGAAGTGAACTGTATCATCATAACTGTTAAGGATTCTGGACAGTATATATATACGCCCTTGATCGTATCCCGAAGCGGCAGTGCAACGACCAACGCAAGTAAGGAAAGTTACTCATCCGGTTAAAAAAGTTAAATCATCCACAGAAATGAAAGTGGGTTGAATAATAGGCAAGAAAGGGATTTGAGAAAATTTTTAGGGATGGGATAGGTGAAAGGGAATTCTAAAAGGTCATGTTTTGAAAAAAACCGTTAAACACCTCGGCTAATTTCATGGTATTATTACGAAAATTTATTTCTTTTTATATATATCATTTCTAATATATATCTTTTTTCCTGCTGGTTTTTTTGCTAATTTTTTTTTTTTATAGAAAAATCAGATTTATGATTCCCTAAAACGTTTCTTATTGCTGTAATGTTGTCATTGTCTTTTTTATTTCTGCTGTCGTATTCAATTATTTTTTAAGTATTGTGTGAAATTTGACCAACATAAACAGCTGGACATTGTGTTCAGTCTATATGGTAAACGAGGTCTGATTGTAATTTGTCGGGAGTAGGGTCTTTAAGTTTGCTGTGTAATTAGTTAATGTTAGTGCATTTGTGGGCTAAAGTGATATTAGAGCGTCTGAAAATTTTCGAGATTTTCTCTTGACAGTTTGTTGATGTATGTAAATGAAGTGTATTTAGGTAGGTCAACAGAAATTTGAGGAGAATAAGTTAAGTTGTTATCGTAATGTCGTGTGCTGGTGAATGTAGATGACTGTATTTCGTTAATTGATCTATTAATGAGGTGTTGAGGATAGCCATTGTTAGAGAAAATTATAGAAAGTCCTGATGAAATTTTTATTGTCCTGATGAAATTTGGATAGCTAAGGGAAAGGAAAAAGGACTAAGTGTTTTTTGAGTACCAGTTAGTTATAAGAGTATTGTTAATATCGCGTATAATGGTTAAGTCGAGAAAGTTAATAGTATTTCTTCTAGTTCGTAAGTAAAATGTAAACGAGGATGGAAAGAATTAAATATGTCAAGAATTGTGTGTACTTGGTCAGATGTTATTGCTGTTAGGCAATCATCTATATATTTGTAAAAGAAGGGCAATTTAAAAGGAAGTTTGGGAATGGATTTTTCTATTAAGACGTTCATGATATTATCAGCAAGAATTGGTCCAAAGCTACTACCATTGCTGTTCCGGAAAATCTGTTTATAAAATTGGTTGTTAAAAGTATCCTGAGTTACTACAGTGGTGTGAGTAAGGTTTATTAAACCAAAAAGTCCCCTCCTCTTTTAACGATCTCGTTCGCAGGAATTTTGGGATACCTAGAAATGGGCATATTCAAAATCTTAAGAAAATATAATTATGGTAAGTTTTAGAGTATGGTGAAAAATAGGAAAGTAGAGTAAATAAGTGTTTTATATAACTAATCAACGGAAATCTATAGAATAGTAATAAATAATAAAATTTAATCAGTGAAACTTTTATTAAGCAACTAACGACGACTACAGTCTTACAAACTATTAGCAACCAGAAAGGGTAACAAATAAATAAATTAATTAGATAACAATCAAAGTACCATGTACATAATTAAAGTTATAACTAGATAAATACTTATTATTAGAGCAGCCCCAATTAAACAGTACAAATATACATAAATAAGTTATAGATTTTAACAAATTGTCAATTATAAGAAATTAGTAAGAAGCTGATAATTTGTAAGTCAAAATACAATTATTGAATAATTCTACATATAAAACAAAACAAAATAAGAAAAAGAAACTAGAGGGGAACTTATCAAATTAATAAATATTTTATCCCATACATAATCGGATTTGTATCAGAAAATTGTTTTAAAAACAAAATAAATTAAAAATTAATAACTCTCATTCACGAGAACCAACTGTACGTACAAATACAAACATAGATTGCCAATCTTTTTCAATATCAAATAAAACAGATACAGTGGAATAATAGATAGCCCCCACCACAGTCAGGAATGCACTATTGTACTTACGCAAATAATTGGAGAATAGTTTTAAATCAATATTTAAATAAATTGTTCGTAACTTTAAAACTAGTCCGTTGAAAGTCACAAAATTACACCATAATAATCCTGGTACTATAATGAATTTATCTGCGAAATTTCATTAAAAAAAAATTGCTACTTGAAACCACTGGTTAAACGAACAAAACTTAGGATCGATTTGAACACTACTAATCTACATTCAGTTTTGTTTTTTTTTTAAATAAATCGTGGCAAATTTTTTCCCTTCACTTGCCAGAGGAAGACAATGAACCCTGTACTAAAAAAGAATTGTTATTTTGAAGTAGATGGTATGCTATCACTAGTAATGCGTTGATCGGACAGCTTCAACAGCAATTGGTACTTGTAGAACTTGGAGCAATTGGGTAATCTTGGAGAACATTTATTGTATAAGCCGACTGATCTGTAAGATAAGTATCTTAATTCATCAATAATGATATTGTTGACGTTGTTTGGACAACGTTGGAGATTTAAATATTTTTGTTTAGTTTTACTTTTCTAGAAATATATGTTTCTAATTCCAAAGCCTAATGTTCCTTGTCAAAATAAACTAAACCTATCGTGTATAACTAATAAAGGAATAAACTACTAAATAACTACTTATAATTCTCCTCAGCATCCACAAAATCCTTAAATAACTCTTCATTTGTCGAAAACCTACTCCTCCAAATGCACTCTACTAAGTAAGTTTCGAACTTAGTAGTACGCATGCGGCCAATTCGTCTTCTCATGTCTCTTTTTATTTTCGGCCAGTGGGATTCTATTTAGGTATGAACCTTTTATCTCGCGGGCTCACAATCGGGAGTTTTCGGGAAGTTTTAAAGTTTCTAATTTCTCTTTTAGAGCAAAGGATTCTTTAATATTGTAATTGCCATTGTCAGATCAGGGTACAGATGGGCATTATCATTTTTACCATAGCGATGACCACATTGCCAAATGCCCCACTCGATCATCAGAAGCTGATCATAGTCGGTGAGCAGATCGAATACCCGTATACATTTCAGCATAGCGTCCCTTACCAACCCAGGAGCCGTGAAGGACCTGGCCGGGTCCAGCGAATGTAAGCATCCCTGAAATTTTCAAAAATTTCGCGTAGGAGCTGTTGGAGTGCTGTAGGTGATTTGTATGAAATGAAACTATGATAATATACGTTAAAACACTTACATTGAGTCGTTGTTTAGCGTATACATACATACATTAGTGTGTATAAAAAGATAGCCTTCCCTGCTGCTACTTTCTTTATTTCTTCTCATCTGTGTCACCCAACATGCCGCCTCCCTTTGAAGGTCTTCAACAGTTGGCAGGGCACAGAGTTTTGATGCAATTCTGGTTGTTGTTTTTGTGGTAGTTTTAATGGTGGCCACTCGATGAACATTATCGATGCCGGGATGTAGACTGATAATCCGAGATAAAGGCCACTTTAGCGGCGACGTGTTTTCACTTTTGACAAGCACTAATGATCGTCGCTTCAGGATGTTATAACTTGTTTTTCCAAGACTATTACTTTGGGATCTTGATTGCCAATTATTCTTTGGTCCATCTTCTCCAAAACTAACTGGGTTAGTAATCTTATATCCTGTAGCTCGCACTTATCAGGTATCATTACCTTATTAAAGATTAAAAACTCACCAATAAGGAAATGAACGAGTGGAGAAGTTCGAAAGGAGAGGAAGGTAGTGGAGTAAGAGGTCGGGAGTTAACACATGCATCTAGTTGCGCTAACAGAATATTAAATTCTTCCAAGGCAAAACTTTTATTAGCCATAACTCTACGAAGATGGATATTTAACAGTTTTCCCTCCCAAAGGCCACCAAAACTAGGCGAGGGATAAATTTCCATTGTATGGATATGGAGGTGAAGGCATTCATAATTATCCTTAGTTTATTTGGATCATTTAAAAATTTAAACAGATTCTGTAAACTTCAGTCTCAATGTTCTCAACGTTCACGCCTCTCCTACCTGAAGAGCTCCTGAAGAAGGGCACCAATGGTACCCGAAACGTAGAGCAACAACAAAATTTTTGTTTCTTTAAAAATTTCTCCGGCAATTGCTGTATAAACATCTCATTGATTCTGTAAATTTTTTTTCGAGCCAATAGAATTGGAACCATTATCACTAAGAACAGTTTTACATATTCATCTTTTAGAAATGAATCTTCTTTTGCCAAGTATGTTGAAGAATAAACCAGTTTTCAGCCTTAATTTTTTATTTTAAAAAGAATATATTTTATTTTCATTCCTTACGTTTCGACATTGAGCATGTTGTTTTCAAAGGAAAATTATTATTATTTTTTTTTAATCTAAATCTGAAATAATTACAATTATATTAGAACAATTTTTTCTATATGGAATTCCAAAAATATTAAAACATACTTCTACATTTGTCCACAAATTGATTATACCAACCTTTTTATGTTAGAGTTGTGTAGGCGTTGTTATTAAGATTCGATTCGATTAAGATTTCACCATTAACAAAGTAAGTGATGAAAAGAATATTTTAAACTAGATAAATAATAGTCAGAACATTATTGATTATAAGATTAATGTAATCTGCGTTATTTTTTGTTAAAAGAGAATTCCTTGTATGAACTGGTTTTAATTTTGAATATGTTTGCAATAAATTTAGTTTTGGTGTTCGTTGCGACCGCTGTATTCAATGTTGTAAATTTATTGCCGTCTTCAGGTCTGTACAAAGGATTTAATACAAATCAGAAAAAATAGAAACAACTTAAAATATGAACTTAAAATAAATATTTTCAAAATAAAAATGTTTTAAAATAAACTAAATAAAAAGTATGATATATATATATAGCACATTTAAATTTATTTTAAACTATTGTTGTAGTACAGACCAATATTAAACTAAATCACAACTATTGAAACTTTGACAATATGAGGCATATATAAGGGTGAAGTATGGAAATAACTTAGGAAATGTAATTACAAAAATTTTCAGTTAGAATTATTTAGACTGTAGTTTAACCTGTGACATATCATCACCAAGTGTCACGGACATTGGGGTGGGTCAAGGTTTATAAAGGGCTAGGAGAGCGGATGGGAAAACCGTGTCTTAGTCTGAATGTTGTTTTGTAAATTCCAGGAGATTGTTATAACTGAAGGATAGGTTTTTGGTGTCTGTTCTAAAATTGATAGATAATTTATCTTTTTTAATATGAATCATTTCCAATATATTTCTTTTTTTATTATTATTGTTGATGGAGAGCATTTTAGTGTTTTCTATGTCAAATTCATGTTTGTATTGTATGCAGTGTTTCGTTAGTGCTGTAGTCATGTCAGTCGGTTTTTTAGTTTTACAGTCGTATTTATGTTGGTATAGTCTATTTTTTAAATATTGATATGTTTGTCCTATGTATGTAGCTGGGCATTGTAAACAATTTATTTTATAAATTATATCTGATAATAAAGTTGTGGGTGTGGGGTCTTTCAGTTTAGAAAAGAGTTTTTTTTAGAGGATTGGAGTTTTTGTGAGCAATGGGAAGGTTATATTTCTTGAAAATTTTAGCTATTTCTTCTGACAGACCCTATGTATGGGATAGAGACATAGGATACTGGAAGTTTCTGTGATGGCGTAGAGGGAGTCAGGTTGATCATATTATCTGTGGATTGTTGATATAATATTTTTTGTACAATATGGAGAGGATAGCCATTATTTTTAAATATCTTAGATAATTTTAACTTGTTCTCATCATGGAAACGAGGATGGCTAAGATGAAGTACACGTTTGGTAAAGGATTTAACAAAATTGATTTTCTGGTGATATGGATGATTGGAAAGGAAATAGAGGAATCTGTCAGAACGTATGGATTTCATTAACCAATTGGTAATGAGAGAACCATTTTCTTCACGGATAATCGTCATTTCTAAAAAATTATTTTTATTATCTATTCTACTTCGTGTGTAAATTGTAAACGGGGATGGTATGTATTAAAGGTATACAGGATGGTATAGATATGTTCTTTAGGGACAGCGGTTAAACAGTCATCACTATCAACATATTTGAAGAAAAAAGGAATTGTAAAGGGTAGTTTTTTAATAGAATTTTGAATTAATTCAGACATGATGATGTCCGCAAGAATAGGTCAGGCTACTTCCCATGGCTGTACCAAAGATTTGTTGGTAAAAGTGTTCATTGTATTGAAAATATCCTGATTTACAGCAGTGGGATAACAGAGATATGAATATTTGAAGAGGGATATTTAGTTTTATTCTCTAAAAGATGAAAATTCCTTTTTATAATTTCTATCGTTTCTACAATAAATTTGCCGAAATGTCGGTGGTTAAAAAGTTGAGCACCATGTGGTCACCATCTGTATTTTAGTTCAGTTTTCTTTTGAGCATTGAGATTTTGCTATTTTTAGGTTTACTTCACTAGTTACTATTTCTCTAAGGCCTGTAGGAGGAGTGTGTACGAGGGTGGTTTGAAAAGTTCTCGGAATGTACTAGAAAGAAGTGTCTTACCTCGGTGGAACTGCTTTTATTTTTCAACATAGTCTCCCTGTAGACTAATGCATTTGGTCCAGCGATGTTCCAATGCCTTTATCCCATCTCGAAAATGAGATTCCTCCAGGCCTGCAAAGTACCTTTCCAATTCGGCTGTCAGTTCTTCCGTTGTAGGAAATCTCCGTCCACCGAGGAAAATTTTCAGCTTGGGGAAGAGATGAAAGTCTGATGGTGCCAAATCAGGTGAATAAGGTGGATGTGGCAACAATTGTACCTCAGTTCATGAAGTTTTGCCATGGCAATAACACTTGTGTGCGGGCGGGCGTTGTCCTGATGAAAGATGACTTTCTTCCTTGCCAAACAGGTCTTTTTTCGCGTATCTTTTCCTGTAGTTGGTATTGCCCCGTAATTGTTTGGCCAGTAGGAAGATAATCTATCAGCAGAATGCCTTTTGCATCCCAGAAAACTGAGGCCATGACCTTTCCGGCCGAACGTACTGCCTTTGCTTTCTTTGGTGGTGGTGACTCAGCATGTTTCCACTGCTTTGACTGCTGTTTTGTCTCTGGGGACACAAGTTTCATCTGTAGTCACAAACCGGCGCAAAAAATCTTGTTGGTTGCGCTGAAAACGGGCCAGACTTCGTATATTAGAATTTGTCCATTATAAGTTTTTATTTTATAAATTTTGAATTTAGTTACTTACTGTATCATTGAGTTGCACCTAGCTTAACGCAAGATGGTGGGTAAGTGATTTGAAAAAAAAATTTTGAACTGTTGTATGACGTAGTGAACACAGATTGGTTATATAATTTGATAATTATTAAATAGGTGGAGTAGAAATGTTTTTTATATTGGGTTAAAATGTATTTGTTTTAATGGTTTTATCATTTATTTGATGTCGTAATATTTTTGAATACGCATAGTGTCTGCGCGGCAGACACCCAGATGCGTGGCGAACGATGAAGTGAAAGACAGAAGCAAGTAGAAGTGGCAAACGTGAAGAAAATTGTGCTATAATAAGAATTAAAAAAAAAGGCATGACTTACCCTTCTGATAAAGGCGACTGACGAATCAAGTAGGCGACGAGGTGATAGGCGGATGGTGGGAAAGGAAGATGCGGCTTTATCTATCCAGCGTACCCGAGCTTTCGCTCATTACCTGCTGGTTTATGCATGCTTCTTTTATCAGTTTCTATGATTCCAATGTCCGCCACTTGGAGGCGAGCACAAATCAATACTATCTGAAACTATTATAAACTCCACACGGTCTCCAGAAATATTCTTCTTCTTCTCTGTGCAATGCACTTCTTTTATCCAAAACTTCTTTTGTAAACACTTTAAATGCTTCATACATTGTGTTTATCAAACATTACATTTTCATAAACTGTCATTAAATTGCTGATAACAACTTTTCTTACCAGTTCTGCTCTTTCATTTTCATATAAGGCACAGTCTTTCAACACATGCTCAGAGGTCTCAATACTGCCACATCCAACACGGCAGGTGTTTTCTTCTGCTAAACCAAGCTGACTCAACTTGGCATTAAATGGTCCATGTCCTGTAGGGAAACATGTCACCTCATACGTAGGATCTTGACTGACCATCCTCGATAAAAAACCCACTTGGGGAAAAAATCGAGCGGTAATTCTGCCTTTTGTACTACTTTGCCATCGCTCTTGCCGTATATTCTTTAAGTCAAGATCTAATTTTCTCATCCTGAGCATTTTATTATAATTAACCATATCTTCACTTTCTTCTCTCACATCTTCATCAACGGAAACTCCATGAATGGTTAATCGTCGTCCTTTTCTTATGTAATATCGCTGTGCGGCTCTTATTATCTCAAGATCAATAGGAAGGCATCCGTAAAATTGCAACGCGGGGGACGAGGTCGTTCTGCATGCACGGCATATGACTAACAAAAACAACCTTTGAGTCACGAGGAGCTGTCTCAAAATGTGCGAGTTATAAACTCTAGAAACCCAAACCGAGGAACAATACGTAATAATAGGAATACAAATAGCTCGATACTGATTCGCAATACCCGTTTCTTTAATCCCCAATCAACCCTTGTAATACGACCTAATTGCCTAACTAAAGTACGAACTTTATCTCTGAGTACTTTTAAATATGGCAGGAAGGTAAACTGGGAATCAAAAATGACACCCTTACCTGCGAAACCCATTTCAAATTCGAAATCCCAAGGGAAACGACCGGAGGTCTATCGGGATGTGATTTTCCAATAATTAACATGGCAATGGTTTTCTCACTGGAAATCGCCAATTTATATTTGGAGCACCAGCCGAAGACCTTGCCCATTACTAAGCCAACTCTAGATTCCACGTCAGTTCTGCTACAACCGCTTACCGGTCAACACCAAGTCATCGGCATAAGCAATCTTATGCGTATAAGTCCCTGAATCAACCTTCAAAAGGCCATCGAAAACCATGTTCCAGAAAACCGGGCCACAGACCGAACCTGTGGACATCCTTTAACAACAGTCTTCTGGACCAAACCCTCCTATTCTCTAAATAGCTATAAACAAGATAATACAGATTAATAAGACAGAACAGTGCACGTAATCTATCAAAAATCACAGGCCACCAAAGATTATCCATCCATCCACCATAGATTATAATCTATAAAAATTGCAGCAACATACTTGTCTGGCGACTCTCTTGCACTCACTAAAGCATGCATCGCATCCTCAGAAGAAGAACCCTTTTTAAATCCAAATTGAAACTCAGAAGACAACCCATACATAGGAGCAGTATCGCTTCATCAACCGCTCAACGAACAGTCGCTCCAACACCTTACCATCAACAGGTAACAAACAAATCGGACGACAAGACTTACATTCATGAGCAGGCTTGTCATAAGGCTTTAACAATAATTTTAAGCTTCCTATTTTCCAGCAGTCCAGGAACACACCCAGAGCCACTCGTTATACAAACTACTCAAAACCCGCGGACAAACAGATCAAACCCTCCTTAGAACCTCAACTTCAATCAAGTCAATACCCGGCGCCTTACCAACCTGACATTGACTAATAGCAAACTCGATCTCAATATCATCAAAATCAGACTCCAATGAAGGAGTACTATAGAAACTAACGGACTCCCTTAGAGTTCTCTGAAACATAGAGTCCTCCGCAGGAGAATCTTCAGGTATCAAAGCACCTAGTATAGCCGACCACAGTTTCAGTCCAAGTCGTGGTTACAGGTCCGCCCTGATAGGCTAACAGAAGATAAGACTATTTCCAAGTTTAATTTAGAAAGTACCAACTTATGCGCCAGGCCCCAAGGGGAACTGTTCCCTTCCTCGGAAACCAGTTTACGCCGCGAGTCAATCTTAGCTCGTCTAATAGCCTGCTTATATCCGTTCTTAGAACGGAGATAATCCTCACGGGTCATTTGGTATAAAGTCTCATGACCTCGTTGTCTATACCGCTGCATCCGACGTCTGAGTGAATTTGTTCGTTTACGGAGTCGGTCAACTCAGCACTCCACCAAGGCACTCCAAGACTGCATTTGAGATTCTGGATCTTCTAGGGATCGCCTTATCAATGCATCAAGCACACATTTTTGAAAACAAGCAGCCTTAGCCTCAACATCCAAACAGTCATACTCAAGAAACCGCTCACCATCAAACGCCTCTTGCAAACACAATCAAATCGATCCCAGTCGGCCCTGCGAACGTCATATCTATTTGTCAGTTCTGCTATATGTCGACTAGAACCTATCCCAGCTTCCACCGTAATACAACGGTGGGTCACTGCTGCCAAACATGCCAATTTGAAATCAACCCAGCTGCGGCAGAGCTGACCAGGGTCACATCAATTTTAGACTCACCATTCACGGGTGCGTACGTTAATATGCCCAAATTCATTCATGACAACTAATCTATGCTGAAGGATAACCTCCTCCGACTTAGCCCCATTCTCATCCGCAATCGCACTAAACCATATAGGAGACTTAGCATTAGCCATCCATTCCAATCAAAACGGGCTTCCTTGTAGGACCGACAAAACATTATCTAGTTTCATCAGATAATCATCTATCCCTAAACTGACAATAGACACTAACTGCATATAGTTCCCCAAAAAAACCATGCAAGCATGCACAGACAACATGCGTATCACTAAGTTCATGCATTTCACAACCTGACACTCTTAACAAGGACAACTACAGCCGCCCAAGGATTCTCATGCTCTCTACACCCTAGTAATACAAGTGAGGCAAGAGAGTACCCTGACACCTTATGGAAAGCCACATAGGGCTCTTTGTAACAATATCAAATTGATTTTCTCCTCAACAACTTTAAGCCTTATCTGACTAGCAACAGCAGAAGCACTCTGTCCATTAATCTGCATAATCCTGAAGGAACTAGACCGAACTACAATCTATACGAGCAACCGACCTATCTATGCGAATTGATACGCCGGACAGGAACGGTCATTAATAGGTGATTTATATGGCTTCTTAGCCCTCTTGCACAAAATCCAAATCCCTGGTTCCTGCCTTTTTGCAAAGTCTTTCATTTCATGACCATCCTCTCCGCAATGGCCACAAACTACAATATGCTGCCTACAATATTTGGCAATATGGCCATACATTTGACATTTATAACATCGACTAACGCCTACAACATCCTGCACTCTACACGAACGCCAGCCAATAAAGATGCGTTCTTTCGAGCGCAGAAGTGTCCTAATATCAGGTGAAACTTCTACCACCCAGTTAACAAGATCCTCCCTAACACGCCCAGATTTAAACCTACACTTGAAATTCTTACGAAAAGCATTTTCTATCTGCCTAACAAAATCGTTTTGAGCTACAGTCGCATCAACAAGATCACATTCAGAAATCGACCTGCCGACATCATAAACAGTAATTCTTGGGCCACGCCGACCAGGAACTTCGACCTTAACCCAGATTCCTTAACCCAGCATGCGAAACAATTTTCTCGGTATCTTGTACAGAGCCAGTTTCAAGCACTAACCCCTTACTGCCTAACTTTCATATATTCCTAATTTGCAATCCGTCTGCTACCGGTTAATAATCTTAGTAATCTCAGCCTTAGGATCCTGAACGCCTTGGAGAGGGCGAACCACAGACCAACAGGCCTAACAGGTCTCTGACCCACTGATATTTTTGGCGGCGGCCCCTTAGTCTTGTCGGCATGGAAAGCCTTAGTAACAATCGGCATCTCTCGCAGCTGCTTTTGATATCTAAGACAGCACGCTCAATGGTCACTATCCTAGTTTCGATAGTCTTAAACGCATAAAAATAGCTTTCCAGGTTCAGGAATTCATCCGTCACCTGTTTTAGAATGGCTACAAGATTATTCACCTTCGACTGAAAGTACTCAGCAGTTACTTTTCCTACCTTTTTTGCACTTGGATCACAATATTTTGTGATCTCGATATCTAATTTTAACGCCCTAGACAAAGATTGGAGAATCATCCCAAGCTGCTGCGTGCGGCCAGACTCAAGCTCCGGGGAGCTCATTGAAGGCCGCAGCCTCTTGGTACTACGCCAAATCCCCGCCTCCTCCTCCATCGCTATTTCTCTGCTTACTTCTTCCCCCCAATTTCCCCAGTTTTTTCAGACATTTTTGTTTTTGGTTTATCCCAACTACATATTGGCTATCCGCCAGGGTATACCTACAATAGCAGCTCTTTATCACTAAAGTCAGCGAGTTCCCCCATCGAGCCGGAATACACCCACGTTGGAAAGAGATACTCAATTTCCGTTGGGGTCCTAGGCCCCTACTGCATAAGCCTCGGGGCTCCTGTGCCTTTAACCTACACGGGCACCAATACATAGCGCTTGCCATCGCATGGGGGCCATACGGACGCTTTCCTCCTAGATCCGAAGATGTCGATGGTACACGCCGCAGCTCCAGCCCTAATTAAACAAAACAACCCGTCATCAAGAATAAGCCAGTTCGTGCCTCGAGACGATTACACTTACTCACTACACAAACACACACTGCACAACACAATGCGTCAAATAATGCACAACACAATGCGTCAAACTCACACAATAAACTATCACAATTACAATGCGCCAAAACACAATAAAATACTAAGAAACAAATACAATGCGTCAAAAATACACAATACAATAATTAAGCATAATATCATACAATGCGTTAAACCTACACAATAAACTTCACAATTAGAATGCACCGCACAATAAAATACTAAAAACAAATACAAAGCGTCAAAAATACATAATACAATACAATGCGTTAAAAATACATAGTACAATATAATGCGTTAAAAAACATAATAAAATACAATGTGCTAAAAATACATAATACAATAATTAAGCACAATATGTCTTCCCTTCACTTCACTACACACAGCACTCCTGGTTGCAGGGTACCTATGGTGCCGTCCTAACACCACCGGGGATTTTTATCGACATCCACGTCTAGATCCGCCGAGTCCGTATATTAGCAGGGCCACCTCTTCTAGCAGGATGCAATGTTACTCAATACTGCGCTCGGACGGTCCTGGAAAATAGAATTTGAAGCCTTTGACTATTTTCCCTGGGGATGGCCAAGCTCACACCACCCCTTGACCCCAAGGGTATGTGGGCGGATGCAAGGGCGTAATGAGTAAGGAATTGAGGTGCAGAAAAGGGAGATGAGAATATTTCGTAGCAGCGGATGACGCTATTGGTTGCGCGGCCGAAGGTGGTGCAACAGCCAAGCAAGGCGCGGAAGATGAGTGCTCCTGAAGATGATGGCGCGGAAAGACGAGTCTTATGTTTAAACGAGATATTTTTAAACGAGATAATGAATATTAATTCTAAGGCGAAGGCACGAATAAGACAACACAAAATTTAAAAGGCGAACTATAAACTGGCAAACAGATGCTAGCAAACTGGCGACAGAAAAAGAATGGTAGAGAAGACGGGCGTTGGCCAGGGCGATCGGAATTAGAGGGGGAGGAAAACATGTGTCAGAGTGAAGCAATAAAATGATGCAAGGCCGGAAAGCTGGCCCTAAAATGCTATTACAAAAAAGGAAGGAGTGAAGGAGAAGAGCGGAAGCAGCTTAGTGGTTCTAAGAAGGCGCCCACATGCACA
>JAAEAF010005044.1:0-87196 GCA_011037195.1 Triatoma infestans | reverse complement strand
GATGTGGTATTTTATCCGTCGTAGCATGCATATTGATTTTGTTCCTGACCGGTTTCGGATTTTCATCCATCGTTAGAGAAAATTCACCAAGTTCGAGAGTTCACTTCAACGAAATGTTTCTGTTCCACTCACACTTGTTGGTTTTTCAAAAGTTGGTGAATGTCTGACAATGGATGAAAATCCGAAACTGGTCAGGAACAAAATCAATATGCATGCTACGACGGATAAAATACCAAGTGTTATCCAGCATTGCGGCCCCATCCACTATTCAAAAGTGATAGGTTTTTAGCGTTTCCAAAGTCAAAGAACATCCTAAAAAACACAGACACAGGAAACCTTTCGGTAATATAAAACTGTTTTTTAATTGATTTTCTTCAAACTTTGAATTCTGGCAAAAGATTTAATGTAATTTACTTTCTCTTAGTTTCTCATAGTCCTGGTTAAAGAGGAAGTATTGTGATCACGACAAATTTTCTAAATTAAGATTTCAACGGAAATACATGTTTCGAGTGCTCTGAGTATGGAAACGATACAATTTAACGAATGGTTTGTATGGTCGCAGGAAGTTCAAAATTGGTATTCCGTCTAGGTACTTCCATCGCATCTGACATGAAGTTTTTGGGAGAAATGTATCAACTGCAAGTGTCACTTTCCAGAATTTTTTGTTATTTCAGTTTTTCATGATTTTCTCGAAAACTTTCCTAGTGGCTTTCCACTAAAGTACACTCCAATACATCATTCTACCACTTGCATAACATTAATATAGGGTTAGATGCATTACTTGACTTCCAAATTTGAAGAAAATTGGTTAACCAGAAAGTCCGACCCTTTACAGAATAGGTTTTTGAGTTTTTTAGAATCTTTCTCAAAAACGACTACAACGATTTCCTTTAAATTTGGAATACTAACAAGACAGATATAAAACTAATCACTTTTATTTGAAACATTAAGAAACAAAAATTTATTTTAGATAGTTTCGCGGAATTTAGTAGCGTCACATTTCAAATAGATAGCGTATGTTGTAGGTTGTTGTTGGCGCGCTCTTCACTCCCCTATCTGTTTGGATTGGTAGGTTGGCCACCTGTTTACGTCAGAACAGATGAGCAAAATTTGTAGTTCAAAAACTTGGTTTAATTTGTCGCTATATATATATATATATATAGGTGTTACAGGCGAAAGAGAAAGTCGTGAAAAAGAGTGTTTCACAAGAGGATAAAACGCAAGAGAGAGAGATAACAAGCCATATGCTTGATGGCGATACAACAGAGAGGCTGCCGGCCGCCATATAGAAATAGCAAAATTGATTTTTTTGTTTTGTAATGGTAAAAACTCAAGTTATGTGGTTAAGAAAATATTTTTAGTATATATGGTTAGCGATTGGACCGCAAGAGGGGGGAGGATAAACCACAACATACTGATATGATGATCTGTGTGATTGGCGGCATTGTAACACGTACATAATAGATATTTTACTATTTTTGTAGATTTTCAATTGTATTCTGTTTTTCTATTTCTTTCTTACTATGAAAACATAGTAGTCTGTACCTTGATTGCACAATACGTAGATTACATTTCATTGGTATTCTAATCATTAAACTATTTCGTTATTTAGATTTATTTACTACTTTCTTCTATTTGCGGTTTCTACTACAACAGCATTACAAAATTCCATTTCTTCGGGAATAGTAACATTCATCTGGAATCAATTTTGTTTTTGTTTTGTTTTAACGAGTATCCTTTTTTGCACTTAATGGTTTTCATAATAGAAAAATGGGGATATCATGGAGAAAGTTGTATTTGAATCATTTCTTTAAGAATCTTAAGCACTCATGGATAATTAAATATGTGGATGGGTCCGCAATGCTGGATAACATCTGGGATTTTATCCGTCGTAGCAAGAATATTTCTGATGTTCCTGACCAGTTTCGGATTTTCATACATCATCAGAATAAAGTTATCATGTTCGTGTAGAGAGTTTACTTCAACTTAATGTAATGTGAAACAGAAACATTAAGTTGAAGTAAACTCTCTACAGGAACTTGATAATTTTACTCTGACACTAAATGAAAATCCGAAACCGGTCAGTAACATCAGAAATATGCATGCTACGACGGATGGAATTCTAGAACTCATGGAAACTACTCACGCAATACTTATAATGGATGTGAGAAGGAGAGAAAATTATGAGAAAGGATTTTTGAGAAATAAACTAGAATATATGGTGAACACTGTATAATGAGAGAAAGACACAAAACTGCAAGGACTTTACAAGTATATAGAAGTCAGGTAGCGAGAGATATAGACTCAGTGATGAAAAAGGTAATGAGAAAGGTAATAGAAGGTTGCTAACTCGTTGTTAACTGGTCGTAAACTGCTGTAAAAACTGTTCCCTCTGCAGCGCTAGCTCGGCTGTATATATACAGAGTATATAATCTGGCCTAAGTAGCGAGTAACAGATTACTCCTCGGATCTCATTACATACTTAAATCTCTACGATGCAGACCGGACGTCAAATTCTCCTGAAATGTTTTCAATTATTCTTACTCCTAGTAAGAAAGAGTGGAAGTATTATGATCGTATCAAATTTTCGATATCGAGTTTTCACGGAAACACACGTTTTGAAGTCCCCTGAATCCGAAAAAAAGATTGTTTTTGTAATGGATATGTGTGTGTGTTCATCATAACTCAAAAACGGAAAATCACAAAGCTAAGCTGAAACTTGGCATTTCGTTTGGCTGCTACCCAGCGGCTTAACCCTAAGGATTTTGTCAAAATCGGTCGAACGGATTTAGTACTTTAACATTTTTTTCAGTATTTATCGAGTTTTCTAGAAAAAACCTTCAACGATTTTCTTTAAACTTAGTATATCAACTAATCACTGAATGAACTACTATAACTTTTATATGAAATATATTTCCGGGAACATTCGTTTAAGGGGTGATCTGGGGGGAAGGGGTGACGTTATTGTTATTTTTTCTCTGTTTCCAAAGTGCCGCTTAAAATATTATTATACATTTTGGTGTCTTGCATTAGTGAGAAGAATAAAATAATAATAATAATAGTTGCTAATGGCCAAAGCTGTCGATGCGCCTCCAAAATTTATAATAAAAATAATAACAATTATAGTGTAGTAGTAATAATAAAATGATAATAATTAATAATATTATTAATATAATAATAATAGGCGCTAGGGGCCTGCGAAGTCGATGAGCCAAAAAAAAAAGAATACTTAGAACAAATTAGTGACTATTTCTAACCTTAAAAAACCTAAAACTTGGCGTTTTAGCCGAATAAGGCCATCCTCAGAAGTACTAATAACTAACTGCATTTCTAATATAACCTTATTAATAGTTTATTCTTACTTGCTCAGTACAAATTCAGTTAATACACTCTTCTCACTTCAGTACCCTATTTCACTGAATTTATAATATACTTTTGGTTAACTAGAACACTGTAATAAATGCAGTTAAAAAACTTGATGTGAGTGTTTTACAGCAAATTTTCCTCTGCATCAGTTGAAACTACTCTAATTTTCTCTAAAATCAATTTTTCTGCAAAAAAATATTCATAAATGACAAACAGGTTTACCTATATTTCATAGAAAATATACGAAAAGTTTGAAGAAACTCTTTAGAGCTGTTTTCGAGAAAATTGCAACAAACAGCAAAAAAGAAATGTTCATGACAGTCACATTGTCCGGTTGTCTAACCCATAGTGACACCTAAACGATATAGCAAGTTTGAGCTTCCAGTGATTCTCCGATTTTGGAATATTTTGTTCACACACGCACGCACTCACTCATACAGAGCAATTTCTAAAAAAAAATCATCACTCAGGAAACCTCGAAACTTGTATTTTCGATGAAAACTCGAAATCGATAATGTTACACGATCGCATTATTTACTGTTACACTAGCAATATGAGAAATTAACAATAATATAGACGGCATTGGCAATATGTAATCTAACCTAACATGAAAAAAATGAAATCTCCCCATCCATAAAACAAAATAATGAAAAATAAACAGAATGAGGATAAACGAAATTAGGTTACTCCTGCAAAATAAAATCCAATTATAATTCCTCTGACATTGTTATACATTTTTTTGTTTAATTTTTATTTTATAGCGCTCACGCTAGAAGGGATGCAGAATTGAGGGCAAGGGAATGAGGGGGCGTGCAGAATAAGCGGGAGATGTAAACAAACATTAAACAAAAAATAAAACTGCGAGACAACCATCCAGTGGAAGCGGAAGTGAACAACACAACGCTATACCCTTACAACTACTTCCCTATACTCTTACTCACGCGCTACCTACGCTTAACTCCACAAGCTCAGAAGAACGATCATCTGGGTAAGACAGCTGTGTTAACATGGGTTCAGCAGGATACCACAGTGAAGGTTCTTTTAGTGAAAGACTAAGGGAAGTCTGTATGGTACAGAAGAATACATCGGTCTCTACCGGACGGTCTGTGAAACAACATACATACTTATTATACTGCTGACCCAAATCTTCCTCCATTTCATTCATTTTTCATACAGTTTAAAAAAAACAACTCTCCTTTCTCTTTATACTCCTAGTAAGAGCAAGTAAGTGCGATCATAATAATTTTCGAATTTAAGATTTCACTGTAAACACATGTTTTGAGGATCCCCTGAGTACGAACAAAATGTTTTTAGCGAATCTATCGTGCCTGTTTATGTGCATCAACTATCTCAAAAATGAAAAATCGCAGAACGCGTAGATTTGTTACATATTCCGTTTAGCCACCATCACTCAATCAGAAACAAAGGTTTCGGTCAAAATCCATAAACGGAAGTGCGACTTTACTGTGATTCTTTTTGGATTTTTTTCCACGAAAACGGCTACGATTTTCTTTAAACATCGAAATATAACTGCAACTGATAAAAGATATCAGCTTGACTTGAAATATTTGCGAGGGGGGGAGCTGATTTTTTTTAAGATGTATTCTGGGAGGATGTGTCAATTAGGATTAAATTTAAACTGCCATTGCAAGATTTTTTGAATATGACTTAAGCGGAGCAGCCAAAATAATTTGCACTAAACAATTTGAAACATTCCCTATATGGGACCGGAATGTTTTTTGAAATAACCTTCCAGTTTCGCCAAGCCCAGAGAGGTCATAAATAAGTAGGAAGCTAAGAGTACATTGTCTGTGGAGAATCTTGCCATTATTAAGTTAGGCAACCCCGTTAAGTCGGGGACATCCGTCTGAGCAAAAATAGACTGCTGATGCACACGGACTTTCCTCACGTGGACATCTGAAGAAATTAGGCCTAGAACGAGATGCAGGAGACTACTCCTATAGACTTTCCTAAAATCTTCGCAGATTTTATGGTTTCTAACAGAAATATAGTGTGTTCTCACGCGTTGGTCTAGTGGCTAGCGCACTCGCTTTTCTTGCGAGAATTCAGGGTTCGATTCCGGTGAGGGCAAAGTCGGTGTTGATCCAGCATCGTGATAATAAGTGGGAAGCTACAGTTTGTTGCACCCTAGGTAGCGAAGGCCGCAACTAAACGGCGTGGGAACTGCGGCGTGCTTACACACGTCCCCCATAATCGCCGTCCGGCAAGCCTTGGCCCTCCATGGGCTGTTGCGCCATAGGGTTTTTTTTTCTATAGTGTGGAAAGGCCAAGATATTCCTCTTTTGGTCGCAGTTTTCTTAACTCCTTAAAAAAAAATCACTGGTCAATGGATATTAACTGAAGTCTTCGAGTTGAAACCCACGCTGATTCTTAAACGAAGTATCCGCCTTTTCTGTTCATATTGAGTAACGCTGTTAACAAGCATACACAAACTATACCCCAACGTTCTCATATTGTAATCGTGACAAATTTTCGAAATTCAGCTGTGTGTGTGTGTGTGTGTGTGTGTGTTTTGTGGGTGAGCGTGTGTATGTGATGTTGAGTATAAACAAAGTATCCAGTAAGCTCCAAAGTGTTACAGTAAGTTCCAAGTGTTGAGATTCCGTTCAGGTACTGCAAATCATATGTAACGTGAACTTTCCGGGTCAAAATCTGTCAACCGGAACTACAACATTATACAAGTTTCATGAGTTTTTTTTTCCAATTTTCTTGAAAACGGCTTCAGCTCAGTCTTAAATATAATATATTCCCGTGAAAATTTAATTTCAAAAATTTGACTTGATCACAAAAATTTCTCTTTTTATTTATTAATAGAATATATATATAAAAAAAGTAGATAAACTTCCACAAGATTCATTGCTCTAGACCGTATATTACCGAGCCAAAGGATCCCACATTGACGTTATCATCTGGATGAGAGAAGAAAAACATCATTCATAATTTTGAGGCGAGTGGCACTCTTAAAAAAAAAAAATATTCTCTCACCGCCTTGAAAGTTGGAAAACATTCATATGTTAAGTTAGTAGGCAATCTAGAAGGCCATGAACTTCTCCGTTTGTATTTAAGGAGGTGATGGGTGGCAGTAAAAGGAATTCCCACAGTTAAGGTTGGTAACACTGCTAAGAAGGATAGGGATTTTTTATTTTTTTTGGTTGATAATTTTCTTTTATAAAGTCTCTCCCCCTAAAGCAGGCTGCCTTCAGAGCGGCCAACATCTAGGGGAAGGAAAGGAATGGAAGGGATAAAGGGAAGAAAGAAGTTTAGTGACGTTTCATTTCTTTACGTCACTGATAGTCACTGGTACTCTGCTTAATCTACAATTCATGCTTTTCTGCCGTCAAAATAATAACAAAAAAAAAAAGTCCGTGTGCCTACAGGCTCTCACCCCAAGAAATCCTGAGATCGAGCTGCACCAGAGAAAAACGAGCGCTAAGAGGCTCGTTAAGAACCTTGTATTGCTATGTAAATGATGGTGCCCATTAGTGAACAACGCGCTCGCCTCTCTTGTAACTCCTCAACAACAACAATAACAAAAACCTTGACACAACAACAAGGTCGGAAATATTCGCCATCTTTTTTTTTTGCTATTATTATTATTTAAATCAACCTCAGCGAAGCTGGTATAGAGAAGTACTTCGCAGCCCGAGGGAAAGCAGGCACGGGATTGAAATATATCTATTTTTATGATACAAGAGCGGAGGGAAGTTCAGGATCAAAAGGCAGTTCACTGCCTGCTACATCTCAAAAGCGACAGTATTCCTGAGTCCTAACTCTTTCTCAACCCCTCATCTAACGATTGCCTTATAAACCCTGTGTACCCGATAGAAGAAGTCATATTTCATAAGTCCTCTCTAAAGCAGTTATTTCTACTGCCAACGCTCTATAATTGGACATTTTATCAGCATACGCATACGAGCATTGTTGGCAGCGTCCGGTAAAGAGATATCAATCAAGTATATTCGGCACAGGACTGTGTAAACCAGGCAACATCTGGTCGGGTATTAATGATTGACTAGTCGGTCAGCAATACACGATCCCAATATAGTGAATTTTTGTGCGCTTCCAATGACCGGTAGTGGATCTTACTTGATGTATGAATTTTGAACATACTGTTATGCCTATTAAAAAAAAAAAAGCTCGCACTAATATTTGTCACGCCGCAAGCAAATGATGTATCGTTTTCGGGACCGTCAACGACTTATCGACGTTCATATTAGTTTGTAATGTCTGGCAGGCAGAAGCTGGTCTTGGATCGCGATCAGGGTCCGTCCGTTTCAATTTTGTTATTGTTATATATTTATTATTATTAATCAATTTTTACAAAAAATAACTTTAGGCTCTCAATTTTGCATTCACACGTCTACACCAGTGCTGCAAAAAACATATGTGTGCCTGGGGACACGTATTACTCGTGGAAAACGTACAAAACAAAAAACAATTAAATTCAGTATAACATTACAGAAGTACACCAATTTAAAAGAGACGAAGTTTACTATCTGTGTCTGTCTGCCTGTAGAGTTCAGTTAGTGCAGGAGTTGGTTATTACAGCAGTAGTTAGCATATCAGAGATCAAATTTATGGTTCAATTCGTAATTGGGAAATGATAACAAAAAAAAATCAATTGTAATCTGGTATTTTGTTTGTACTTATCATTCACTGATTAAAAAAAGAAGATTAATGGTTTTTAGGTTTGTAAAGATTAATTAGATTCGATTTAACTAATTTTACTTTCTCAATACGAAATATAAGTTTTTAGCGAATGTCTGTAGCAGTATATGGTCACTGAATAATAGTAAATTTACAGTTTGTGATCCGTATGTTGTGAAACATTATAATAAATATAAATTTTTAGAAAGGTTCGATAAAGAGAATTATGAACCGCATTTTTTTTCTTATCTATGGCCTTGGGTATACGATTTTAATGGATCATGGTGTTTTGAATTATTAATGAAATATGAATCACTTGTCACTACTGAACATTATCACAAGAAGAGGCACATTTTTATTTATGGTGAGTTTAATGTGGGTAAATCTTATGTAGTAGATTTTTTGTTACGAGAAGTTCGTAATCACATTTGTATACCTGGTTCGGGTGAATTTTTTCTAGAGAATTTGAACTCGCGTACCAGAGTAATTTTATTTGATGAGTTTGAGTTAGATAACTATCCATTTTTTAAATTGAAGCTATTGATGTCTGGTGAAATGTTCAGTCTCAAAAGAAAGTATCAATTAGATGAAATGTTTCAGTATAAGCATTTGATTATATTTATTAGTAACGAAGAACCACCTTCTGATCTTTCATTTTTGAATAGAGTGAAATCATTCATGCCGATGCTCCGTTGAAGGAGATGGGGAACAACCTGGTTACGATCAGGGAGATTTCTCCGTTCAGCCAGGCGTAGAATTAGAACTTTTAAAAGAATATATATATATATATATATATATATATATGTGTGTGTGTGTGTGTGTATTAACAAAATATCTGCCACTCAGGAAGCACATACTTGGTATTCCGTTTCGGCAATACTACCACGATCTGACACGAAGATTTCGGCCAAAATTCATCGACCGGAAGTGCGACTTTACTCATTTTTTCGTCGTTTTTGTTTTTTAGTTATTCGTGTTTTTCTCGAAAACGGCTCCAACGATTTTCTTTAAACTTCGTATACCATCTACACACATAAATCACTGTCATTTTATTTGAAACATTTCCCAGGGAAAATTGATTTTTTAAGGGTTCTGGGGGAACGGTAGCATTATGTTTTCCTGTAAAGTAATACATCAGTGAAATATATTATGTGGTATAAACACCTATGTTATATTAATAAACAATAAAAGCATTGATAGAATTGCAAATTTGAAGAAAATCAGTTAACAGGAAATGCAATCTTACAGAATTGGGTTTTTGGGTTTTTTGGAATTTCCTTGAAAACTTGAAAACCGTTGCAAAGATTTTCTTTAAACTATGAATGCCTGCTGTCTAGATAGAAACGTATCTTTTATTTGATAAGTGCATCAACTAAATTTGCTCTGAGCAAGTCTATGTTATCTCACTGCTTTGACAAAAAGATCGTGATGATTGGCGAACGCCCGAAACCGGTCGATGACCACACAAAGAAGCAGGCTATCACGGAAAATATCTTTGATGTATTAATTAGAGGAAGAGGAAGTCGTGGATTGACCAGATTTTTTAATTTTACCTTCATTTACTGTTATAAAAGAAAGTATTCCAATCATGACCAATTTGCGAATTGAGTGTTCACAGGAAATACACGTTTTGACGTAATCTCAGTATTTTTTTTTTTAATTCCTTTATTCCACATGCTCCATATACATATTACATGTGTTTGCTTACAGTAATACTTTACATATAATAACAAAAGGTTTTAATAATTTTACTTAAATATAAATACAATTATAAATTAATGGGTCCAAAAGTTTATTAAAGTGGTAAATTACTATTTATGTGCGCAAATTCTCAGTATTGTGTCCGTAAACAGCACAGCTACAAAACTAGAAATCGTAGAAAGTTCAAACTTTATAAGTTCAAAACTTATTCCGTTTAGGTATCACCATGGGAACCGACGATAGGTTCTCTGTCAAAATTCCTTAATTGGAAGCACCACTTTACTTGAATAGTTTTTTTTTACTTTTTGCTATTATCTCAAAAGTGGCTTCAACGATTTTCTTCAAACTTGTTCTATCTATCAACTACATATATAAAGAACTATAACTTCTACTTAAAACATTTCCCCGGGAAAGTTCATTAAAGGGCCCTTATGGGGAAGGGGTGGGTTAGGTTTTTCTCTAAAGTCCTATTTCAGTTTAATACACACTTCTATCATCTAAATAATATTAATTAGAATTAAATATGTTGTTAAATTCCGAGTTTGAAGTAAATCGGATGACCGGATGAATAAACCCTTTTTTTTTTGGATTTCCTCAATTTTCTCAACATATTGATAAGGTGATTATAATCATTTGAAGTCAATCACTTATCGGATTAAGTGATTGGCCTTCCTAAGGCGGAGGAAGCAGGAGCTCAGGTCATTTCAAAAAGGACATTTCCGGTGGAAATTCAATTTCGAAAATTCAACACGATCGCAATATTTCCTCTTACTGGGCGGTGGGAGGGGAGAGTAAGAGGAAATACAAACGGCCAATTATTAGTTTAATAGACAGCGTTCTACTACGACAATACTGAGCACACGTGCACTGAACTAGCATACATGGTAATAAATTAGATAATATTTATGATTACAGTTTACATATTTGAACATGAACTGAAAACCGCGAACACCCCTTAGACAACCCTTCTCCACAGCTAATTGGTAGATAGCTACCATTTTCCAGTTAGCTAAATCTCGCTATTTAATGTCGAAAATTTTTAGCTTAACTCAGCTTGTTATATTACCACTCTTCACCCCACCACCACCCCACACCTTTATAATTTTGTGTGTAGTAAGCAGTAGGTTCCGTGTATAAATCATGTAAATTAGGATATGCTTTGTTAGTACGTAGTAAGGTTTTGTGAATAGTAAGCAAGCACACCATCTCTTAGCCATAGAGGTTTATGTTTTATATACGTATACATAATGAGTACCATGTACATACATACATATGTAAACGTACGATTAATTATATATACTCAAATATGTAATACTTATCAACTGGTAATTTCTGTTAATACGTAATAATGTAATACATAAAACATATGTACTACAAATACTGGAAAACATTTTATAATGCCTGGCGTTAAACAAAATAAAATGCCCCTGAGTAAATGCTCATAATACTACCGGATATCTCGGACTAACTAATTACAGAAACCAGATGGTGGAGAAAAACTGACACGGACTTCCTCTTAAGCAATTATTGTTAAAGTTCTAGTTGATAAATTGCGCCCACTCATGGATACAACCCCCTACAACATCTTGAAATCAATTTTTTCGAAAAATAAAATTGAAATAAAAGTGATGTTTATATTTGTGTATTGTAGCAAATTCCTAGTTGAAATTGATGAATCAAATTTCAAGGAAATAGCCGAAAAGCGAAAAAATAATTCAGTAAATTGGTACTTCCGGTTGAAGAATTAGGACAGACAATTCTTCTATCAGATCACACGCCACAGATATACTTTTATTTGTCTTAGTTTTGTGATAAACTTGATTTTAAACAGATCTAGAGAGGCTTGTCAGTTAGTAAATTTAAATTGCTGCTATAATTTTGCTGTGGTTGAGATAGCGGGTGTCCACAATGTCCATCACAGGTATATATATGTATAATACCGAACACGTTCTTTTGATGGTCAGCTCAGCCAAACCTTTGTAAGCATTGCAGTTTTATAAGTAATTTGTTAAAATAAATTGTGAAACGTTCCGAATCAGAATTTTTTTTTTTCAAAATATTTCAGCAGTAGTATTTCAAAACTTTTATTTCCGGCGGAGAACTTTGAAGAAAAAACCTTGTACTAGCTAGTAACAATGAATTTTTAAATTGATTAATTAATTAATAACTCAACAAGTAAAACCTATAATTATAAATGAAACAAACAAAAAAAAATCCCCCTTAAAAATAGGAATATATTTTTTCTTAAAAACACTGAACACAGAAAATGATAAAAACAAAATAATAAAATAACAAATCGGTTGTTAAAAAATAAAATTAAGCATTACGTGTGTACATATATATATATATACATTTTGTATTTATATAAAATACTTGGAAAAATAAAAAAATGGAAATAAAAAACCAGGACACGGTTGAGCACGAATGTAAAATCATATGGAATATGGACCCGACATAAAACAAAAACGAAAAAAAACACAGCTCAATTAGTCGGTACGTGTTAAATGTGTGGATATATTAAAAGTGAAAAACAGATGTTAATCAGTAAAGGTTATTAACATATTTATATATATGTACAAGTTACATATAAGAGGTGATTATTATAGGCGCACTATATGGACGAAAGTTTATTATATATATGTATACATACTAATATATGTAATGACAGACAAACGGAAATACTGACAATAATTGAGGCTTGAACTTACTGCCGGCTAGTAACGACCTTGACGGCTGTAAAAAAACATGACATCATGAATACGTATATAATTTTTATACCTTTTGTTATTGTCGTAATTTTTTTGCCACTGCCGTTAGTATAATTGTTCTTTTTTTTTATATTCTATTATATATCATAAAAATAAAGGTAAATAGAAAATCTCTGTCTGGTATTTGTCTGTCTGTCTGCCTGATAGTGATATGTTTAATATTATACGCAACTCATATAAAATAGTAACGGTAATTTGCCCGTCAGAGTTATTATTTTCTCTTGAAATGAAGGAACCTCTCATCTCTATGAAGGAGTAGATTAAGTACGTAATTCCCCCCCCCCCCAGGGGTCTTCATCGGAAGTTAATATTTTCAAAATAAGTAGAGAAGATCACAATTCAAAAAGCGAAAATCTGGTGTGAAGCACTCGCACGTCTTCCTCCAATCTGCAGTTTACGTCACACATGTAAGTGGCCAATGTCCTCCCAATTTAATAATTTGTCCTAAATATTTGCTTTTGTGCTCAATTTTACATCAATGGGAGAATGGAAACTTAATAAAATGACTGTGTTGAGGAAACCATACACTCCCCCCCCCACACACACACCAAACTTCTATAAATGAAATTTCTCGGGAAAAAGTTGCCAACAAAAGTGATAGGCCTCTCTCGGTATTCATAGTAAGTGTGACAAATTTAATGGAATCCGTTGGTGGTTTTATGGATAAAAAAGAGAAAAACTGAAATAACTTCAGTAATAACGCACATCTGGCCAACCAATTTTCTTTAAACTTGGAATTTCGACAAAATATTTAATTCTAATTAATATTATTTAGAAGATAGAATTGTGTAATTAAATGAAATATCACTTTAGAGGAAACATAACCCCATCCTTCCACCAATATTGGCCTTAAATGAATTTTCCCGGAGAAATGTTTCAAATTAAAGTTGTAGCTCTTTGTATGTGTAGTTAATATAACAAGTTATAAGAAAATCGTTGGAGCTATTTTCGAGAAAATTGCAAAAACTGAAGTCTATTTAGTGAAGCGGTACAACACTGTCCATGAAAGCTCGGGACAGTGAGCTGTAGAGGGGCTCTAGGTAAGGGCAGCATCTATTATTATTATTATTTCTTTTTATTGATATTCACAACAATACAATCTAATTACAAGAATTAATGATTAATTCCAAGAAGAAATAGTACACCTGGCCTTGGAAAAAAATGGGAGATTCCCCCAGTGGGGGTATTTCCGTATAATTTTAGTTTAATTTGCGGAGGAGTGGGGGGGGATTAATTATTATTGAGGAAATCTCAAGGCCAGCGACATTTGAATCTTATGGGAGGATTATTAGGGAAGGACTTTGCACAATAAGATTTTAAACTGAGAAGAGAGTGACAGACTGACTGGCAGAGTGATGGTGTGAGAATGATGTACGTTGAACGTTGAGGATTGACTGCAAAACGTTTGAATGATTCAATCATTGGTCGGGCCCCTTTTTAAACAGGCGGCTGGAATAGCCCCAATTTTCTTTAACTTCTCCTTTCAGTACCCAGATGCATTCCTTACTTTGCCCCCTCCCCTAAGAGCTTGTGGTAGAGAGACACGTATTGAACTTTAGGTGGGGGATGATGAGGTCCATTACAATAGCGTTGCCATGACAATATAAATGTTGTATTCCAGTAAAACGAAAAGCTATTAATATTTAAAATAACTTTTATATAATATATATATATGTATATATTTATAAAATTTGGAGGAAAAGATTAGTCCATGTAAAACTTGACTAAGCATTCTAATAAAACAAATGACCGTAATGGTTGGCTATTATAAAACTGAAGGTTATTAGACAATACAGTGCTGCCAACCTAGGATTAATAATAATATAATTCCCTATATACATTTAAATACAACAAGAGGACTTAACAAAAGTTCCATACTAAAGTAAATAAGTAGCTTGCCAAATTCTCTTTCTCTCTCTCACTGTCTATTCACTCACTCTCTTTCACTCATTTCATCAGATTATAAACATTTTTCACGAAAATATTGGAAAAGCTGTGAAGCTTTTTTTTTTGTTATTCTATTACATGGAAAACTAAATGGTAAAATGTAAAACTTCCAAGAGGAAAACAATGCTTTACATGTTAATTGAGGAAATCTCAAAGCCAGCGACGTTTTAATCTTCTAGGAGGATTATCAGGGATGGACTTTTCATAATAAGATTTTAAACTGAGTGATAGACTCAGTTAATTTTTACTTTCATATACTGCCATCTTGCCAAAATTCCGGAATTAACTTTTTTTCTGCTGAACATTCATTTTAAGGTCCCTTGAAAATAAAAACTTTTAGTGAACAATTTCTTTTTTCTTTTTTCTACGTCAAAAGATCGGCTATTCAACAATGCTACGTCGCGCGGCCCAGTTTTAGGATGCGCGCTGACGACGGATGTTGATCGTTTAGTTGGATATCCAGGGGGGAGCACGTGAGAACAATATTGGTTGCCCCCTTCTAGCGAATAGCGTGTTGTGTGTATGTGTGGAAAATTGCAGCAAGATCTAATTTGATTTTTCCATTTATCTAAAAATCTCCGTTTAGATACGAAGTTCTCGACCAAAATTTATTGACCGGAAGTGTCAATTTTTCGCAATTTTCTCGATAAATCGAATGATTTTTCTTCACATACTGCCTGCATACTTAAAGAAGCCTTCATAACTTTTGTTTGAAATATTTTTTCCTCAGAAAAAGTGATTCTTTGAGAGATCTGTAGGATCTGCAACTTCAAGCTTGTTTTCATACTGGCACTTCAATACAATTTACGGTTCTATCATCTACTTGAACTACATCTACTAATGTACAACAAATATATTCCTAGAATTCATAGTTTGAAGAGAAACGTTAAAATTTATTATGGATGAGTATAATAAATTATAATTATATATTTCTGTATTTGCTTTAAGTTTACATAAGAAAACTTGTTAGTAAAGGAGTTAGCCATATAGTGAATGACTTGGGTGTTTGGATGGAAAAGAAAAACTTAGGCTTAGATTTAAGTTAGACTTACTGAACACGGTTTTTACTGAATGGGAATATTAAGCACTGCAAGGACTTTACACTATAAAACAGAGTGAGAAAATGGTCTGGAGAGTGAAAGACTGACTGGCAGAGTGACGGTGTGAGAACGATGGTCGTTCAGGGTTGATGGTTGTACGAATTGCGTTTGAATAAGATTTGAATGGGAAGTCAGGCATCGTTTTTAAGCGGACGGCGACTCTTTTTAATTTCTCCTTCCAATACCCTATGGGGTTACTTCTTCTTAGACTGCCCCCCTCTGAGAGCCAGCGGTACAGAGAGATATACCACGTCGAACTATTACCGCCAGGGCATAGAATAAAATACAATAAATTGAATTGAGATTAAAATATTTAAAATGTGAACATTAATTTAAATAAAGTATAAAACTAGAATGGAAAATAAACTATTAAGAGAAAATTTACAATTACAAATAAGTTAGTAACAATGAGGAATATAAATATATCATATCAATCAATATTTATACGGGAAAAAAACTGAATTCATGATTAGAATTAAATTTTGAGTGAAAGTAAAGTTAACAATTATTCATATCAGATGGAAATTAGAAAGGAGAGAGGGAGAGGGAAATATATAAATGAACACACAAAACTACATGCATAACTAGACGCCATATTTACTACATCAGAATAAGGAAAAGAATCATTTTTATTATTATTTACAAACAAAGAGAAAAATTTGTAGTAAGATCTAGAAACATGGTGAGCAGATAACGAGAGATTTGGGAAACCTATTATCTAAATGAGAGAATTGTAAAATATAATATTGATAGGGAGGGAGAAAGGAGATGAATTGGAAGAATAAATAAATAGATAAATAAATAATATCAATTTCTACTCAATTCATAAAATCAATTAATCCGTAAAAGAATAGAAAACATAAAAGTACAGCTTTTTATTTAGCTTTTCTTGAGAGCCAATTATCAAGAACTTTTCTATTTGTTACTGCGAATCTGATTTATTAGGCAATTAAATATCCAGAAAGTGATTACGATCAGGATTTTAATAAAAAGGACATAGAAATATAAATGCAGAATGGAGAGACATAAGGGACAAATTTTTTTTCAGAATCAAACCGACATTTTAGGCCATTCCCAGATATGAACGCACATCTTTGGGGACATGACCTTCAAATCGTAGGTACTATAAATTCCCAAGGTACCTATACATGCAAATAACGTTCGCTAAGACCCAATGCAGCTGATATTGCGATAATAGTTATTGAAACTGGAGGGGATCACGAATTCAACAATTTTGATAAATATGTAGGTAGGATTTCAAATTCTGATGAAAAACATGAAACAGTAGATGACGTCATTATAAACTTTATGTTATGTATTTAAGTGTTAATGTACAGGAGGGATAATATTCATACATACATATGAATAAAACTGCGAGTGGGTAAGCGGCTATTCTTTTTTTTGTTGTTCCTATTTTTTGTTATTTTGGCGGAAAAGAGCCAAGGCGGGAGTAGTAAAACCTTCTTGAAGCATTGTATCGCCAGATCTGGGATGTATGTGTAAGCACACAACAGCAGCCACAGGCAATGTATCAAGGTAGCCATACAAACTACTACACCTACACCTTTTTGTTTTGTAAAACAAATGTGCTCATCTCTCACAGGCCGTCAACTCTCTCCATCTCTCTCGCGCGAGCGCGCGCTCATTCACTCTCTCTCTCTCTCTCTACTTAAAAACCCCACGTGAAATACACACTGAAGCCCACTACCGCACTCTACCACGCCGGCAAATTTACTACTGTTTGATATGCAATATATTTTAAAAACAAACCAGGCTGTGCACTTTCATAAAATAAAAAAAAACATTTCAGCTTGTTTTTATACTCTTCTAAGCTATTTTCTTCTTTTCTATTGTTAATTTTCACTTTCCCTCACTGCAGAGGAAATTCTTCGATTGAGTCAAATTTTTGAAATTGACTTTTCACCAAAAATACGAGTTTTTGCTCCGCCAGCTGTACCACTCAATGAAATTTTATTGTCTCTGCTGCCCAGAAATGTCTCAGCCTACCACAGTCTTTGGAAGGTTGTATGATGTCTAGTCAGTACGGTGTGTAGTCAGTATGGCTTAGGAAAATTTTTAAAAACCATTTTCCAAGAAATCGCTAAAAACTGAAGAAAAGATAAACATTCTGCAAAGTCTCACTGTGAAGTAACAAATTTTCTTGAAATTCAGAATTTTAACAATGCATTAAATGGTTCGTCAACAATTATAATTATTTTATTACTATAAGTTAATCAGCTGTTAATTAAAAAAAAAATGAAAAAAAAGCTGATGTGATTTAATTGTAAAAATAAAAAAAAAAAATAAATTAAAAATTTTTTGAATTGTTATCCATTGATTTTTAAAATACATTGTATTCCGTATATCGAGTTCTGCGAGATTTTGCAAAATGAAGTCAGACGACTTTATAGCAAGTTTTATGTTTTTAAATAACAATTATTTCTCTTTATAAAAATTTAAATAATTTCCTATTTTATATTTTTGAAATAATAATAATTGTATTCAATTCGATTTAATGGCCTCGTTATATATACATATGTTATAAAGTATCGTGTAGTATCTGTAATAAAATGCTGGCCATTATCGATACTTTTATTGCTGGTTTATCTAAATGGTAACTAACCGCAGTCCATGATGCGGCAGCAATAAAATAACGAATTATGCAAAAATGTATTTCAGAATTTAATAATTACGTCATGGCAAGATATAACATGAAATAGAACACTTAGTTTTTATTATTACGACAAATATGTGACTGGTACGTCGCGTTGGCATCCTAGAAGTTGATTAGACAGTTCTTCAGGGAACTTGGTGTTTCTGCCACTACACCACGCTAACAACATGAAATCACTTACCAAATTTAAAGAAAATATTTGTTTCATCTACTCTGAAAATAGGGAAGACTATAAAAAAAAAATATCATAAAATCAGTAAGAGGAAAACCTAAAGTCACTCCTAGTGGAATGGGTGGTAGGTCTGGACTGCCGTCTATTTTGAGACAGGAGATCACTTGGCTGTATCTGTTGGTGAATAGTCCCCTGTTTTCCTGGCTGAGGTTTATGCTATTCTTTGGATGAGAGAGTCCGAACACTAACTTACAAGGTGTTTGTATCTGCTCGGATAGTCAAGCTGCGTTGAAAACCAGAGTGCATGTGTCTTTACTTCCAAGTTGGTACTAGAATGTTCTAAAAGATTGCAAGAGCTTTCTTCTTTGAAAGATTACAACTTCCAGGCTGGGCACCAGATCATATGGGAATTTTCGGGAATGAGGAGGTGGATAGGTTTGCCAAATTAGGCGTCTCTCTCTCTCTCCCTTTCATTGGTCCCGTCCTTGCTGTTGGTGTGTCTTTAGACATATGTCTGTCAATCTTCCAGGCATGAATAGCTTCACAGCCTTCTCCTTATGGATGAGCTCAGTGGGTTGTGGCAGTCTAATAAGTTCATTGGGTCTGGACAGGACTATTAGTGAGATGTTGCTGTGTAATTCACGGGCCTCTCTCATCTGGTTGGATCCCTTACTGGCTGTATGGTTGTGGAGACACCTCTAAGTAATAAGGCCAATGCCCCTTTTGGTAGAATCTGTGAGACATAGGAGGAAACCCCATCTATCTTATGACAGATTGCTTGAGTTGTGAGGAAATTCGGTTCAGGAGCTTCACTCGGAACAGGATGTCTGTGGAAAGAACTTAGGCTATTCCATTATAAGGTTATGGTTCGATTTGTTCGGATTGCGGTGCATCTTAGATGGGTTAGGCCCCGTTATGGATTTTTGTTCTAGACCCGGTTTGTAGTTGTTTTTCTTTGGTGTAGCTATATGGTCCCAGTGTGGCTTTGGATAGCGTAGAGTTTGTTCCGTCCCCATAGACAAATAATATGTATAATAATACCCCAAAACCGCCCACAACATGAATTTTCTCGGATAAATGTTTCAAATAATAATTTTAGCTCTTCATAAAAGAATGTAAAAATCCCATTCTATGAACTGGTCGGTACTTCCGGTTGACCGACTTTGAACAAAATCTTACCGTCAGGTTTCCATGTAGAACTTACAACGACTTCAATGAAATTCAAGTTTGAACTTTCTCACTTTTATTTGAGATATGGGGGGGGGGGGATATTATGATGAATAAATGTTTTGCCAAAGTTCGAAATATAAAGGGAAAATTGCTTGACGGAAGTGCACGTTACTGAAAAGTTATTTTTAGTTTAGATTGCCACGATTTTCTCATACGAACTCCCAAAATTACAGACCTATATCACTTGTATTCGAAACTTGTTTCCGAGAAAACTGATCTGAGAAAGGTTCAGGAGAAGCTGAGACTTCCACTTTCTCATAATAGCTTGAGTTGCTTTTACATTGAAGGTAAGTGAAAATTAAGTAAAAATTTCAGATTTGAAAAAAATTAGTTAATTACAAATATGTAAAAATTTAAATGAAAATGTAATTTAAATTTAATTAATCAACTGATCCATCATATGATTAATAATAACAGCTGCTAGGGAGCTGTTTAAATTTAATTTAAAAAATTGTGTTTTTCTATTATTTTATAATCATTATAAACAACTTATAATAGAGTCCATTTGTTTTTTGTTCTTACATCGTGTCCAAAGAAATCAGAAGATCACAATGATAATGATGGACGTCATTATCAATAAAGAACCGGGCTCACGTATTAGAATTATCATTTCATTTCCTGGAGAAGTCACGCACCAGGCTTGTTGTTTAACTACTGTATATGGTAAGCCGCAGGTTTGTAATAGTAAGAAATACGTAGAAGTCTTAAGGTATTATATGGACAATCTGCAGTAAAGAAAGTGATGAGCCGCCGTACAAACAGGCCGAGAAGGTAGTGGGGTAGTGGATAGTAGATAACAACAGAAGAAGGAACCGACAACAAAGAAAAAAAAAGAAAAAGAAAACATCAGTAGGGGGGGGGGTAAGTTTACGCTAAACAAATTGATAGAATTCCTTTTGGTTTGTAATGCTGCCGGTAGAGGAGATAATCATCAGTGTCAAATAGAAAGTTGTGAGAATGCTCATTGTTTTTTACAATCTCCACAGCTTATCTAGGAGTCACTTACACTAAGTGTAAAACCCTAGCAACTGGAAGTTTGATTACACTGTCTTACTGATGTAAGTGCAAGTAGTGTAATCCTATCAAATTTACAAAATTGAGTTTTCACCGGAAAAATGCGTTTTGAGGCACCCTGAATACGAAAAAGTGCTTTTTTAGAAATTGGTCTGTGTGTGTGGCCAGGATAACTCAAAATGGAAAAATAGTAGCAAGTTCAAACTTGATATTTAGATTTAGTGCTAGCAATAGGATCGGGGAGTGAGGTTGGGAACGAAATCACTTTTTTCCAATTTTCTTGAAAACGGATCAAACGATTTCCTTCAAACAAACAACATCAACTGCAAAGATGATGAGCTACAACTTTTATTTAGCGAAGGGATTAGCTCAGTAGTTAGTGCCCTGGACTCCCACGTGGAGGACCCGGGCTTGAGTACAGCTGAGCTGCCTTTAGATTTTATCTTCCTGGGAGCTCCTACAGCTCATTGTCCGGTGATGTGTGCTGCCTGTAACGAGAGAACACTGTCCGGAGACCGGAAGTGCAATGAGAAGTCTCCGGGCGCCAATGACCATGGATTTTGAGGCGCCTTTAATTTAAAAAAAAAATTTCTAAGGGAATATTCATTTAAGGGCATTTTTTATGGAGTGGTAGGGTTATGTTACCCCTAAAGTGCTATTTTAGTTGAATATACAATTCTGTCATCTAAAGAACATTAACTAGAAATAAATAGATTGGCAAAATTACAGTCTCAAGAAAATGAGTAAACCGGAAGTGCGTTTTTACTGAACAGTATTTTTGTTTTCTGCTATTTTCTCGAAAAACCACCGACGGATTTCATTTAATTTGGTATATTAACTATGAATATAAAGATCTGTCACTTTTGTTTGAAACTTTTTTCAGAGAAATTCATTTAAAAGGAGTTTTGGGAGGATTTCGGGAAGCTGTGATGCTTTCCTTAAAAAGTCATTTAATTAAGTCTGAATTCTCCCCCCCCCCCTTGGTATCAAAGTGTAAAAGATCAATATTGACTAAAAATTACAATTTTGAAGAAAATTTGTCAATTACAATTTTAGCAACAACAGAATGTGGTGTGAGTGTTTCATACCAGATTTTTTTCGCACGCGCAGTTTTGCGGAAGTTTCCATTTTGACTCAGTTTTCATTTTTTCCTGTTTTTACGGAAAAGTTTCCAACGGTGACACACACACACAAACACACAAACATATCATTTTTATTTGAAGAATTTTTCCAGGAAAATGGATTTTTGTTGTGGGGGGGGATTTCTATGGGGGAGATCTTTAGATTTATTGGATAGCCAATATTTCTAGGCTTGACGTTGACCCTGTGAACAGTAGACAGAAACAGAGTCACATTCAACTTTCCGGTCCTAAAAATCCAAGTGTGTAATGTACATCTATATTCATAACAAGTAACTATACTTTTAGTAAAAATTCAACAAATTTTGCACAGTCAAAATTGAAATACTTGCAGTGAGAGAACATCGTCGTATGGCACACTAGATTCTTTCCCTACCAGTTTACCGCCATACCAGAAATGGAATGACCAAAATTTTTGTGTTTTTGTTTTGTTTTGGCCTCGTGCTTGTTGCCAACAGCCAGAATCAAAATTTGTCAAGGATGTTGACGTTCTTCCCTTTAGTAAATCCATACCCAAGATCTTCAACAACTCTAACAGGATTCAGGGATACTAGAGGATCTTCAACAATTCTACTACGATAGCAACGTGAGATTCTACTGTTAATATACAAAAAATATCATAATGAAGCACATTTATACAACCAACAAACCAACAAGTGTGAGTGTAACAGAAACATTGCGTTGAAGTGAACTCTCTACACGAACTTGGTGAATTTGCTTTGACATGAAAAATCCGAAACCGGTCAGGAACAAAAGGAATGTGCATGGTACGACGGATAAAATACCAGAAAATTATAATATGTTACTAAATCCGGGGGGAAAGGATTTTGTATCGCTTATAACTTCCTGTCATTATAACTTCCTTTCATATCATTATAACTTCCTGCCCCCTCTTGTTCTGCCCTCCTAATTGATATATTGAATATTCTAGTGATATTGATTAATCTTGTTATCAATTAGCGAGTTAAGTCATGTAAGCCGTGTACAGCCTATTCTGTTCACGCACCTGATCCTCCAATTAACTTTCATGTTCGCTTTTCCGAGCACAGTATTATTATTATTATTATTCCAAAACCAGGGTTCTTAAACTGTACTGTATTTCAGGTCTTCTTCGCCAGGTAGATGAAGGTTGTGTTCTCCTTACCAGAAAAAGTTTTTAATTGCATAAAATACGATTTATAAAGGATTTTAATTATTTATTTTTTTAAGGGAATATGCACTGCCAGACTTTTTACAGAGAATTATCAGTTACCTGATTAAAATAAAAAAGTGGTCATGCGACTTTCTCTTACTGCAGTTTCATTGCTGACAAATTTTCCTTCAAACTTAGAATTTTTTATAAATTTAACTGATTTTAATATTAAATGTATAACTGGGTAAACAGAAACTAAAAACAACTATTGAGAGACGCGTGAATCCAGTTCCCCCAGAACGCTCTCCCCCAAATTTACATATTTGGAAAAATGTTTCAACCTAAAAAATGCTAGGCCTATAAATACTATGTTCACAGAATCTTTATGATATTTTTGTCGAGAAATGACGGAAAAACAGCAGCTGGAAAAATCTGTTCAGCCAAGTTCCGCTTCCGGTTTAACCGACGATTAAATGTCGGTTTTGACATAAAATACGTGTTTCACTTCGATATATGGGATACCACTTTATCGCTGAAAGTACATTACGAAAAAGCGTTATCAGCCAGGAAATATTTTAAATTTTTATTTAAACATTAACTCTTGCGTGTTTCCATGGAAACGACTATGCAATTTTAAACGAATATAAACTTATTTTGAAAAAAAATTTAATATTTGTAAAAAATGCCGAAAAAACATGCACATTTAGTAAAGCAGACATTCAAAACATGCACATTTAGTAAAGCAGACATTCAAAACATGCACATTTAGTAAAGCAGACATTCAAAACATGCACATTTAGTAAAGCAGACATTCAAAACATGCACATTTAGTAAAGCAGACATTCAAAACATGCACATTTAGTAAAGCAGACATTCAAAACATGTATAGAAAACGTTTAAAGGAAAAGAAGCAAGACATGCCAGTTAGCAGAGTATGATGAAACATGGGGTAACCTTATATTACATATTTCAAAAACAAGTACAGACAACACTTTCAACACTTTGTGGACTGCCCAGATACATTAAAAAAAATTAATGACAATAATAATGAATAGCTACAAACTCCAGGTCAAAGAAAAGTTTTTTTTTAACTAAATATTATTGATTCCTTTGGTACTTTTGTTGGGTGTTTAACATCAATTTTGTTTTGTCCCACTAGTATAAACCGCCAAATACAAAATGCCGGACTTTCATTGGATCATTTCTGTCTAATTCTCTTTTGCTTTCTCCTTTAACAATAGAGTGAAAATGTTCATTTTTTTCTTTATAGATCACATTAATTATATACAAAAGGAAATTGTATGTTAGAGATAACTTGATTTTTTGCATTTTGTTATAAAAAATTTTTTGTAGCATAATTTGATAATTGATAAAAATAGATATAGACACAAATATTGGAGATGCATTCAATTGTATGTGTAATTTCCTGAAGATTATAGCAATTAATTTTCACAAATAAAATATGGCTGCTATAATATTAATTTTTAGACAAAAAAGATAATTATTATACTTCAAGAAAGATGATCCCTATGAAGATATCAATATTGGAACTATACAGAAAAAATAAATAAATTTGTATAAAATTAATAAACAAGTTTTATATTAGTAATGGAGCTGTAAAGAAAAGTCAGAATTTTTATTCCATTGTTGAAAAAAACAGGCAAAAGGAATTAGGCGGAATTGCTGAATCCACACCATTTTTTGTTTTGCCGTACCTGTTAGTGGGACAAAAGAAAATTGATAAAAAATATAACGCTTCTAACTTATATACTTTATTTCTTTAATTGCATTAATAACTAGTTTGAATCCTTGTTTTATGTTGTTGCCAGCAACTAGATTTTGATTGAATCTACGCTCTTGTGCAGATTTCTGTCTCTATAATAGATTCTCTTTCAATTGTGTATAAACTGAATTCGCTCTGTACAAGTCTGTTATCACTCTGTTTTGACAAAACATCCTGATGATTGGTAAACGCCCGAAACCGGTCGATGACCATCAAAAGAAGCAGGCTATCACGGAAAATATCTCCGACGCTTTCCAGCTAAGCGGAACCAAGTACAAAACACTCTTTCAATACTTTGTGGACTGCGCTACATATATTAAAATAAACTATGTTCAAGCACTAAAATAACTCAACAGAAAGAAATGAATGTAATAAATAAAATTATTTATGTCACACAAGAATGAAAAGACGTGCGTTGTTTTTATAAAATGGAATGATTTAAATTTTCAAATGTTAATTGTTTTATCAATGAATGACTCAAAAATGTTAGATGGAAATAGCAAGATAAACTTATAGTGCTATTGACGGTTTTAGTGGTTTTGGGCAGTGTTGTGACAAATGGGAAATAAAAAGGGAATTAAAAGAAAAAATTATCGTACTATTGTTTGAAATATTTTCTAATTAATACATTTTTTACCTGACAGCCGAAATTACTTCATGAAAGACATTTAAAAAAAATCTGTTCTACTGTGCATAACGTGGAACTTCCGCTTTAGTGATTGGGACAAGAAACGCCCTGTCATATTCCTTTGTGATACCCAAACGGAATGTCAAGTTTGAACTTTCTATAATTTTTCGTTTTTGAATTGTGCCGTTCACACACACAGACCATATTTTAAAAAGCACTATTCGAACTCAGGGGGCTGAAAACGTATATTTCACCTGTATTTTTTAAAAACCACTTTTCGGGCTTAGGAGACCTGAGGACGTGTATTTAATGCAATAGGAGAATTAAAAAGTAAAAGTAGTTTCAAATAAGAGGAAACAACAAAAGTGATAAGTCTCTGTATTCATAGTTAGAATACCAAATTTAAAGAAGAAACCCGCCGTTGTTTTTATGGAGAAAATTGCAGAAAACTGCAAAACAGTTTAACTGTACAAATGCACATTCGTTCAATAGATTTTCTTTAAACTCCTAAATTTGTCAACATATTTTATTCTAATTAATATTAGAATAGGATACAAAAATTAAAACAAATAAATAAAAAGTAAGAACAGAAAGTAATAATAGCATTTTTGAGGAAACATCCCCTCTACTCCAAAAGCCATCATAAATGAATTTTCTCAGAGAAATGTCTTGGAATAAAAGTTGTAGTAGCTCTTTATATGTGTAGCTGATGCACTTAGTTTAAAGAAAATAGTTGAAGCTGTTTGTAAGAAAATCGCAGAAAACTGAAAAAAATGTTTAGTAAAAACGCACTTCCGGTCAACCCATGTTTTTCTAACTCAGAATTTGGCTACATTTTAATTCTACTTAATTTATTAGGTGATAGAATTGTGTAATAAACTGAAAAGCACTTTGAGGACACCTAACCTCACTCCTCCCCCGAAAGTGCCCCCCTTAAATGCATTTTCCCGGAATGGTATATATATATATATAAATATTTTTATTTTTCTTGTATTTAAATGCTTTAGAGTCATGCGAACCAAAATAGCTTTATGCCAGAGTTCCCGTCTCAGTCATCATCGTGGAAATGGGCGATGAGCATCATGGCCTCCACTATGCAATCCGCCCAGGTTCCTAGTGAACGCCCTCGTTTCCTTTTTTCTACTGGACGATACTCCAACAGCTTTCTTGGCGAACGCTCACTTCCCATTCTTGTACTTTTGCGAGGGCCTTATTTCAATAAACCGAACATACTGCAATTTCGTAATGCCACAGCTGTGCCTCCAGAAATCAATCTTTACTGCTAGACGCTTCCGCTACTTTCCTTCAGTGAACAAAGTTCAGCAACACAGAGCCTTGACACTTGGTTACGAGAAAGTGAAATATTCTTGTGTATAGTCAGAGTAAATGGTACCTATTTATTCCATCATGGTTTTATCTCCGATGATCTTCATGTATATATCTGCGTCTGTAATGGGTGAACATTACAAAGATAAGCAGCACTTTAAGAGAATTAGCCCGCATGTTCTAATGATCAGAAATAAGAGCGAAGTTGGAAAACTTGTTAGAGAGAGAGAGAAGAAAAGAAAGATGCGAATGTCTGACTGAAGAAAGCGAGCGAATGGTGTTTATAAGGATGTTGGCGTACACAGAAGTTATAGAAGAGGTTTGGCATATCAACCTTAATGAACCGCCATCACCACGTCGCCGGCTGTTTCGCTCTCTCTCGTCATGACGTCACCACTCTATCTTCCCCCTCCACTTGCCACTGATCACCTCTAGAATGTAATCTGCATATACATATATACACAAAGGAGAAAAGAAATCCTAACGGGAATTTTGTTTTTATTTCAACATATTTAAATGTTACAATATGTTCTGGGATCCTAAATGACTATGGACATTTAAAAATAAAGAAATATGAACAATGACTTGGTAGAAAGGTCTCTTAACACGATTCAGTCACGACTTGTCATTGTAACTTATAGAAGCTATACAGTTCACGTTACTTATTTTGGCCACTTCCAGCACAAATGGTAAAATGGGAGCGGCCTCCTCCCCCTAACCACCAAAATCACAACTAGTATTAATGAAAGTATCAGTTCTGAAAGTAAATACTCTAAGTGCAGGGTAATTGTGAAGAAATAATTCAAGAAAAACTTTCAATTTGGTATTAATCTTGTACGAGATGTTCAGGAAATCTATTAAGAAGGTTTCGATCAAAGTCCTCAGTTGGAAGCACAACTCTAATAAATGTTTTTCACGTGGGTGGCCTTCTACGAAAAAGGCAGTCATTACATTTTGAAATAGTATTTCAAATGCAATTATAAATGGGAGAAGATGGATGCAAGTATTTTATGTCGGAGGGGATGTTAATGGGAAATTTATGTTTGCTGGTATTTCAGTTGGTAGCATTGTTTCTTTTTTAAAATTTCCCCAAATAAAAGCTTACTTGTGCATAAAAGAAGAAACACATTGAAAAGCGTTCAGAAATACTAAGTAAAAAGAGAAGAAATCCTAAATAAAAGGTGTAACGTAAAAAACACATTTTGAATTTCTTGAATGAAAACCGATTGATGAATTTCTAATGCCTGGTGTAAAACATACACTGCTTTCTCATACGCTAATTAATATACTGTAAGCAAGAAATTTTCTTTATAATTGCAACATTACAATGTTTAGTTGGGTTGGTGATGAAAAGGTTTGGTGGAGGTTTTACTTGAATACCTGGGCAGCCTTATGTAGAGCACTCTATGTCAAAATCAAGAAAGCTTGTGCAAATTTAAATTAGACAGATCTCCAATACGGCTCTAAAATCAATTTTATTAGAAAAATGTTGCAAATAAAAGTGATACGTTTCTGTCTATGCTGCAAGCATTCGTAGTTTACAGAAAATCGTTGTAGCCGAACCGGAAAATTAATAAACCTAGTTAATAAAGTCGCACTTCCGATTAACCGATTTTCTTAAAATTTGGAATTCTATAAATGTTTCTAATGTACTAGTATATTAATTAATACTATGTGGGCTGTAAAACCATATATATTGGTACTGAAGTGGTACTTTAAAAGCAATCATAAAGGTACTCCTCCCTCATTACCTCCCATAAAAAATAAATTTACCCAGGAAAATCTTATAAATAAAAGTGATAGGTATCTATATGTGTAAATAGAATACGAAGAAATTTGTTCCCGCCGTTTTCAAGAATATTGTACAAAAATCAGTAATTTCGCACTTCCGGTTGCTGGATTTTACTCAAAACATTCGTGATGTGATGACAGTACCTAAGAGGAATATCAAGTATGAATTTCCCACGATATATATATATATACACCATCCGCTAAAAAGATTTTTATCGAACTCATGGGAACTCAAGACATGAATTTCTGATAAAAAATCAATTTCGAAAATCTGGCACGATTGCAATACTCTCTTACTTGGAGTAAGAGAAAGTAAAATTTCTTTCGCCAAAAGTAAGAGAAAGTAAAAATCCATTCAGTAAAAGATAATTCCATGACCCCTTTTGACTTGGCAGCATTTATATGAATATCAACTTCGAACAATCTGCGAATTCCGTTCTTGAGTTATGCTGATGATTAATACTCACACACATATAAGAGAAATTGGTTTCTAAAAATCATATTTTGCGTGCTCAAACAACCTCAGAAAACAATCTGTGCATTTCTCGGTGAGAATTCAATTTTTTTAAATCTTACACAAATGCGATATTTTCTGAAACAGCATTAAGAGCAAGTAAAAAGATATTATTAATACTAGTAAAAGTCGTGGGAGACAGACGACCTGTATATGATTAACATAAAATCGATTAACACAGTCGATTATGTAATGCAATAAGTAATTAGTTGAATAGGTCAGACATATTACCTAATATGGACATACATAGATATCTGTCTTTGTCGGAATAATATATCAAAATGATGAATTAAATATCACATTTAGAAAAATACAAGAGTATTGACATTTTGGATTTGTATGTATGAGGGTATATATATAAAGTTAAAAACCATAAAGCACAACATCTTATTAATTACTATAATAATAATAAAATTCAAAATAAAAAAGATTAAAATGATAATTAATAATGTTATTGAAAATGACTTCCCCTTCAAACACAACCTTGCCAAGTTGCTACAGCATTCCTTGATAGTTTTATAAACCCCCTCTCCGCTCGAATTCCAGTAAGATTAGACGTATGTCTCAGTTCTTCTAAATACATTGAAATATCTTTAAATATATAATTACAAACACACAGATATTTTAGATGGCAATAATTTTTATTCTGACTACCGAATTTAGTCATGTAGCTTATTATCATATCCATATTTAGTTACTTTTTTATTATATTACAAGTGAAAATAAAATCTATAAAAGAAACCATTGACCGAATCAGCTAATGTAAAAAAAAAAAAAAAAAAAAAAACTGTTCTTATTGAAACTACCCTTATTTGTTGCAACTCGCCAACAATTTGCGTCAGCCACCACTGCTAATGATTCCATTCAGCTTCAATCAATAAAAAAAAAACTTTTTTCTAGACGCGTTGAATACTGTGACGATTATTACACAAAATTTAGTGAAGAAAGTTCAACTTTCACACATAAGTAAATTACACAATACTTTTTCTCACTAGTGTGTGAAGGTACCATTATACAACTCTAATTAGCCCGATATCTAGCGGCCATACGCGAAAACAAGATCAAAATAAATAATACCAAACAACAATACCAAACGGAACAGGTTATAGAGAGAGAGATAGAGCGAGAGAAGTTATAGAATTTGACTTGAATTAAAATACATTCTCAGTATTTGCACTTTTCCATATTTGTTTATATTCATATAAATTAGGAACCAAAGTAATAAGTTACAGAAAAAATCTAATATTTAACTAATGAGCGAAGTATTTTTTACAACTCTCGACCAGTTTACGCACTCGCTTGCTGCGCAAGGTGCGGTCAAACTCTGAACTCGATGTGTAAAAGGTCCTACTTCTCTCACTTGTCAAATAAATAACTATATTTATTACGATGATGTTTTTGGCACTTTCTTTATCAATAATCGAACAATATTTCGATCATATTATCGCAATAAAAAAAGTAACTTAATTTTTCTTCAAAATCGGCAGTTTTATTTCTCTTATCACGGAAAATGTATGTTTTGTGGTCTCTTGAATGAGAACTAAAATTAGTTATTTATTTGAGAAGAGAGAAAAGGGTCACTTTTACACACTCGAGTTGCAGATTTGCGACACGAACGCTAGTGACGAAATACTGGTTTATAGAAAATGTCCTGTGTGCAGGTTATGTGAACAACATAGCTCAAAAACGAAAAATCACTGAACGTTCAAACTTTTACACTCTGTTTACCTATCACCATTGAACTTTATTAGATCCAACAGTATGTTATCTGTCAAAATTCCTCAACCGGAAGTACCAATTTACTGAATGGATTTTTCACTTTTTTTTTGGCAATTTTCTCAAAAAATGGCTCCAACGATTTTATGCAAATTTTGTATATCAACAACACATATTAAGTTACAACGTTTATTTGAAACATTTCTCCGGGAAAATTCATTTATGGAAGTTTTACGGCGAAGGGAGGCGTTATATTTGCCTGCAAAGTGCTATTTTAGTTAAATACTATCATTTAAATAATATTAATCAGAATTGAAGATGTTGACAAAACTCCGCGTTTGAAGCAAATCGGAAGACCGGAAGTGCATTTTTATTGAACAGTTTTTCCAGTAGTGACAGATTCATTAAGTGTGATTCACTAACTGAATACAGAGAACTATCACTTTTGTGGAAAGTATTTTTTCGTTTTCATCTTTAATTTCTCTAATAAAAGGAAATGTTGCGATATGGTAGGAAATTTTAGAAATTCAATATACATCAGAAATCCATTTGATTACTGCTAGATAAATATATCACAAAAACAAAAAATTAAATCTCCAACTTGATATTGTTTTTTGGTTTCCGCTGCGAAGTTATTGGCCAAAATCCAGCCAATCGGAAGCGAAACTTTATTGAATTTTCCGTGATTGTTTTCACTAAATAGCTGCAGCGACTTTATTTTTATACTTGAAGAAAAATCCGTCCATAAGAGTAGTGCGATTATAGAGAAATATTGGAGCCGTGGGCGAAAAAATCGCGAAAAAAATTAAATAATTATTATTAAGTTTTTTTTTTATTAGGGGTAAAGTGCACTGCTGCAATCAGAAGTGGTCTGTTGCCCCCCCCCCCCAGCCGGGATGAGACATTTCAACCTGCAGCATCCCTTCCAGATGAATTTCTTGTAAAAATCTGGGAAGATATCACCTAAGAAGAATCTATCCTCCTCCAATACTTGGTAGGTGTCCATGGTTTGAATCTTCTTTGAATGATAGCAGCGCATTCAGAGGGGGTATTGCAGTTTCCTCCATCGTCCCACAGTATCTGCAGGAGATATCACGTTTTAGGCCACTTTCTTCAAGTGGCCCCCTCCCTGAATTCACAATACCCCTTAGTGAACCCGTCCACATGTGATGCCTCTTTTTACTCAGACCTGTGCTCGGTTCAGATCTTTTTCTCCGGTTGTAAGTGTCCAGACAAGTCCTCGCCTTCCTCAGTCCTGGAAGAGTTCTCCGGGGCAATGCTCGCGACTTCTTCCTGGTGTTTCTGAACACCACCCAATAAATGAATTCAGTGAGACATGTACTTCCGGTTAACATAAACTGACGGAATCATTTTTTTTGTCGGGTCTCTCTGTTGTGACATGTAAACGGAATATCAAATTTGAACTTGAAATAATTATGGAAGTTTTGCATTTTCTGAATGTGTATCTTACGACTGTTTTGTAGGTTCACCCGTAAAATTGGAGAAGAAAACTCAGGAGATTCAGGGAATGATTTAGAAATCTAATTTAGCTGGGCCTAAAATAGTTGAGCCAACATCTCTGGTAAATATAAAATTGGCGGCTGGTTACACCTACGCACAAAATGACAAGAAGTTTCTTTTTATTAAGCTTGACTTTACAAGCTTGATATTTGTTTAAAACAGATGTTTTTAAAGAAACCTTTCTGTTCTTGTCTCTTATTATTTTAATAATTGAAGAGAATCCATAGTGGTTTTTGATTTACGATTTGAACAGATTTGGATTTAATACTCCCGTTATAGCCACCGAGAAGAATCAAGTTAACCAATATATTTTTTTCACATATATTTTAGAAAGTAAATAAATAAATGAATAAATGATAAAAAAAAAGGAATGCTATGATGGCGGGTGGAACATATGTTTATGTGTTTGTAATATTTGCGCGCGTATTTAAAGTGTCCAGCTGGTGAGTCACCACTTTGCATTGCCGAACAACACAACCAGATGGCGCTACTTGCTCAACTTCTCCTCCACAAAACCCTTGCCCCTTGCCGCAATGTCGCCACCACTCCTCGCGCTGCGTTCCTATCTCTACGCTATGACAGTGCCACCTCAATCACCGTGTCTCCGACTCGGCTGGCTATCTCTCTCTCTCTCTCTCTCTCTTTCCCTCTCACATACTCTCATACTCTCTCTCATGCTGTATTGGAATTGTGTCTCCGGCCCAGCAATTCTTGGCGCCTGCGCTCTATTCCTGTCCTTCCTTACAAATACACGCACATACATACACGCATACACACTATAAACACACACTATAAATCTGTGATACACAAGTTTACTGAGAGACCTAGTCGGCTAATCGCATGACAATCGCATGCGGGACACACACACACACACACACACACACACACACACACAATTGAAAGAGAAGGGTGATTGCGCGGTCTTTTAGCCTCCTAACCGGTCTTCGGCAGTCTGTTGTTAGGGGGCGATGAGGAAGAAATCAAGAAGGTGGAAAGGTCGAAGCCCAGTAGGATTTTTTAATTTATTTTTTCATGTTTTTAAACAATTTGTATATAAACTTTTCTTATTTTCTCTTATTCCTGGTTAGAGGAAGTATTGCGATCGTATCAAATTTTTTGCAATTGAGTTTTCACCGGAAATTCATGTTGAGGTCCCCTGAGTGCGAAAAGAAATTCTTTTTTCGAATGGGAGTAAGTGTTTGGTGTATATGAGGACGAAATATCTCAAAAAAGAAAACTCAAGGAAACTCAAAACTTGATATTTTGTTTACTTTCCCATTAACGCATCCGAAATGAAGGTTTCGGACAAAAATACTTCAATTTTCAGGACTTCATTGTAACTATCAATAAATGTAATCTGAATCATTTTTTGAGGGGAAAATTACATTTACGGAGATTCTGGCATGTTTGTGGCTCTAGACTTTAAACTGCCACGTTTGCAGGGAGTTAATAGAGGCGCTGATATCTATATGTCACTTTTAGGTAGTTCTTATCCTTAAAAGAAATGCATAATCCCTACCATTCAGTAAATTTGGTTGCCTTGTGCCGTCAACGTCCAGCAAAAATGGCGGAAAGAAACACAGTAATCATAGATACAATGGGAACAAACGAACAAGAAAGGTGTTCTTTCCTTTAAGAGTACTATCCACTTTCTTTCAGAACGGTATATAGTGTTACAGACATCGGAATCGCCGGACAAAACTACTGTAGGTAAAAGATAGGAGTCTCCTTAAAAATGAAGCCGTACCTTCTTTCAGGTTAGCAATTGGCCATGATTATTGGCAAAAATATCTGTATGGATTCCCTCTCTTTGAGTGATTTCCTACTTTGTGCCTTTTACGGTAAGGAACCCAAATAGTCATGGCCGATTGCTGTCCTGAAAGAAGCTACGGCTTCTATTTGTTATTATTATTATTAATAACCTTTATTTGATAAGTCTAATAAATATAATATATACAAAAGTAGAGTAAAAGACAAAAGGTAAACAGCATGGCAAATGCCGTCTGCTGGAGTTGCTGCTTATAGAAATTACTTCAGTTAAATAAATTACTTAGAGATTTATATGAGTGATGTTAATACACTAATATAACAAAAAAAGGCAAAACTAAATAATAGCTTTTTGATGCTAACTACAGATAAACTTTAGCAACACTTTATATAGCTAACAAATATAGATAACACTTTAAACAGCTCGGTCATACGTAAATATAAATGGGGAAATAAAACAAAAACAAAACAAGAAAAAACAAAAGCTGAGCTTATAAAATAATCACAATTATTAAAAAGAAAAGGAAAAGTAAGAAATCACTAAAATAGTAAAATTAAAATAAATCAAACAAAAGCACTTTCATTACATTGCTGACAATAAATAAATAAAAAATAATAATAAAAATAAATAAAGTAAAATAAAGAACAGATAAATAATTTATAGACCCAAATTTGCTGTCAGTTCTGCTAAATTAGGTAAATATAAGCCCTAAATAAAATTAAGAGTTGAGAAGTTTTAGTCTATAATTCCAGGCCAGTTTACATAGTAAAGGTAATAAGAGGTCTACACTCCGAAGAAGAGAGAGAAAGAACAATGTGACGACTAGTTAAGGTAGATTTCCCCAAATACCGAGATCGGAGCTCCGTCAATGACGGACACTCGACCAGGAAGTGAAAAAGATCTTCTTGGACACATCGGGAGCAAAGAGGGCACAATTTCTGGGGACGTAACTCTTGGTTCCAATATCTTGATTCCAAGGGACGCAACTCAATGGTAATAGTTCCCCTCTAAGTTTAAAAAGCCAACTCATATCATTTAATAATAACTTATTTTTTGCATTTTTACCAAAAAACAATCCGAATTGAGAGTTTACGTCCACCAATGTCCTATACAAAAGAAAGCGTTCTGTACCTCTGGGCCGCCTAAGAGACTCCTCCCGAAAACTATCTTTAATCTTTATAAGAATTTTTGACTGATATTCTTGACATTTTTCACGGCTATTTAATGAGAAGTCCACCTCAACCGAATATTTCTGAGCTAGTGCTGTCCATTGTCTAAAGCAGCCCACACCATTCCTGATAAGTTCCAAAGCTACAATGCGTGAGAGACTCCACTCCGGGAGGGATACAATTTTATTACAATAATTGAAATTTAGTCTCAAAGTATACAGGAAAAGAGGATCTACTGCGGTTTCTATATGGAGCATATACGACGGAGTGCATGAGGGCAGAGAAAAGAGCTTCTTAAGGAAGTATCTTTGAAATTTTTCGAGAAGGTCAAAATTCTGAGATCCCCAGATTCGGGCTCCAAAACAAACTATAGCTCTCGAAACTGAATTAAATACCTGATATTTCATGCTAAGTGGGATCTCCTTCTGGGAGATAAAAGAAGACCAGGCTTTATTTATTCCCACCTTAGCCGCTGAGATTTTTTCAGTAAAGTGGCTGTTTAAGGAGAGACTGGACTTTAAAAACACCCCTAAATATTTTTATTGTTTAACAATCTCAATCTTCTGGCCCTTGCAAAACCAACGTTCTCTAGCAGCTAAACGACCTCCCTTCCTGAAAACAACTATCTTTGATTTGTTTGAGTTTACAGAGAGGCCCCATCTTCGGCAATAAATCTCGGTAATATTAATGTTTCTCTGCAGAAGTACAGGATTGTCCGAGATGAGTACAACGTCATCCGCATACATTAGAACGCTGATCTTTATATTACCAACCCTTACGCCGCCCTCCAGTTCCCTCGACAAATCATCTATAAAAATAGAGAAAAGGATAGGACTGAGGAGGCAGCCCTGTCTTACACCGCTAGTCACTCCAAAAAACTCCGTTATACCCTCCCCACCTCGGACCGCTGACAGCGCGGAGGCGTACAAATTTTTCAGAACCCGAATAAATTTGGACGATACACCCACATTATAAAGTTTGTACATTAAAGAGGCATGGTCTGAAGGCGGCTCTGAAATCTATAAAATAACAGTAAAATTTATGTCTAAGTTTTAGAAAAGTCAGATTTACCAAGTTAATTAAAATAAATAGATTATCCAAAGTTGAGTATCCGCGTCGAAATCCTGATTGGTTTTCACTTAATACATTATTTTCTTTGACAAAGTTTCTAACCGATTTAAAAGAAGTCCTGAAAAAATTTTTGACATGGTGTTTAAGCACGAGATGCCCCTATAATTTGATACGTCATTAACATTGCCTTTTTTAAATATGGGAAAGATTAATGATTCACTAAAAGACTTTGGAACACAACCTGTATCATAAATGTAATTACACAATGAAAGCAATTCGTCCAGAAATATAGGGGGTGCATTCTTATAAAACTCATACGTTATCCCATCATATCTCGGAGCCTTGTTAGATTTACAATTGTTTAACACCAATAATAGCTCGTCAGTACTAAACTGCAAATCGAGACAATCAGAAAAGATACTGGGTTCAGCGTACATGACTAACGGCGCCCGGGTAGTCTCAAAATATACATACCAAGCATTCATATTTATATCGGCACCACAAATAAAAGCTCCTTTGCTTGCATTGATTAATTAACTACCAGACTTGCTTGGAGTCTCTAGCCTTTTGCAATTGAGCTAACATTGACCAAAATACTCATTCTTCTTGTCCATACAAAGCGTTCTTGTCCACCTTTGATAGCTTCACGATAGGCTGTGATGGCAAAAGAAGAGTTAGTCTTTCGAACTAGGTTCAATAATTTAAACATTCTCTTTCTTGCGTGCACACAACTGTAATCGAACCATGGTTTTTTCGAAAGGATCTTATGAAAGAGGCTTTGAGGTTATTAGAATTGACTGGATTAGCTGCTTTAATAAATGAAATCAATAGATTTACCCTGCTCTGAGGATCTGCAGGAAAACAGAAATTAGACGTAACCAGCTCAGAGAGTTTCTGTTTATACGTATCAATATAGCTCTCACGCCAAACTAACTGGGGCAGCAGTGGCAACACAACTGTACCCTCGTGACTCCCATCAGCGTCACAGGCGAGTGAAACAAACATGGGAAGGTGGTCGGAAAATGCCTCCTACAAAACTCTAAAAACACTGATTAAAGGAACACAGTGACCGAACAACCCATCCCACCCACAAACGTAAACTCACCTTCCCAGTCGCCGCGAAACCTCCCTTTCAGAATCACCAGGCCAAAGTCATCACAAAGTTCAAGAAATTTAACTCCATTACAATTCCATTTCTTATCCTTAGTATGCCTAACGGGACTGCATAAAACATTATCCAAAACAAAATCTTCAGGCAGAGACTGCAGGTCAGCAATTCTTACATTAAAGTCTCCTAAAAGAATCAAATTTGTGTTAGATAATCCATTTAAAAAAATAGTTAGACGGATGAAATCGTCTAACCAATTCGAGGGGTTTAAATAGACTGGAACTATTAACGTATCAAGATTTTGCATCCTGAAAGAAATTACCACTCTTCCATCAACTGTAACAAACCTAAAACTCTTCTCCGAAATATTGGAGTGTATACCAATTAACATACCCCCACTGGCACGTCCAAATTTAGATGATTTTACTGCTGGTGACTTCTTTTTGTTACCAACAGTATTTTTGAAAAAACTCTTGACTTTCCGAGTTGAGGCAGCGCCAATGGTTTGCTAGAAGCTGAGTTTCGCCCATATTGCAATGAAGCTCTTCAGGGTCGCTACACCTTGAAAGCTAATGGTGGGGTTGCAATATGGGCGAAACGTCGGTTTCTAGAAAAACACTGGAGTGGTCTCAACCCAACTCAATTTTTTTCTTGAAAATGGCGGAAGTAACTTAAAAGATCATATTACAGTATGTTTGTCGGATGTCTGTAACACTATATTCCGTTTTGAAAAAGTTGAACAAAACAGTAGCTTTCTTGCACTTCCGTTCACATTGTATGTACCTGAGATTGTATAACAATAACAAGTATGTAAGAAATTAAGGAATATGATCTCGACAGGCCCATTAGAAAATCTAGACACTATTGGTTAAGGCGATAATCGATTGAATAAAACAATCCAAGAATCCGCCAGGTATGAATTAATTAATTAATTTCAAGATTATAACAACCATAATATGGGGTAAAAATAGAATAAACGGTATAAAACAATATTCACAACATTCGAGGTGGTGGGACGAGTTTGGTGTAGTGGTTATGAGCATGGACTTATATCTGGGAGGTCCCCATTTCGAATTAAACTGCTAAATTTAAATTAGTTTGCAAATGTTAATAGTAAAGTAATGCTTTAGAGGTATTTTCGTGTTATCCTGCTTCATTTTGTCGTCATCGACCGGTTTCGGGCCCCCGCCCATTATCCGGAAGTTTTGCCGAACCAGAGCAAATTCAGTTTATACACCACAAAAAGAAGCAGGCTATCATGGAAAATATCTCTGATGCTTTCCAGGTCTGCAGAACCTACCACAACAATAAAGTAAAGGCTTCAGCCCCCGGCCACGATACCTAATTTGGTAGTTGGACGTTAAGCATTCAGGAAACTATAACATTAGAGGTATACATGCAAAACTTATTTGAATTAAAACAGCAAACAATATAAATACTGTTTGTAAACTCCAATTAAATAAAATCTTCAAAAATACATAAATAATAACAATAACAAAAAAAAAAAACAGAAATAAAAAAAGATTAATAATCATAATAGCAGTGGCTGAAAATAATCATATGTTTAAAATAATAAAAAAAATTAGAACATATGATTAAATAGAAAAAAAGCCTCTCTACTTTGGTTAAAAATATCAGCTGATTGTGAAACAGATGTTTGTTAGAAAATTGTTTGTTATTACATTTGAATAAAGGTGTGTTTTAAAGCATTATGTCATCGCTTGTATTATGTAGATATATATTTATTAAAAAGAAAGAAATATTATATAGTATTTAAGTACGAAAAATATTTATTACTGACTTTTGATTTGTGTATTTGCTTTATTTTGTGTGATTTTATTGCATTTTTATTATTTATATTTTGAATTTGTAAATTCTTTCTTTCTTTACATTCGAAAATACGATCTATAGGCAATAATTAATGAGCTGTTTACCCAATGGTTTGCAAACTTCTTACTGCTGGTAACAGGGAATAGTATTGCGTATATATATGTTATTTGCACGATATATTATATCGTGTCAAATTTTCGATACAGGTTTTTATCAGAAATACACGTTTTGGGGTTCCCCGAGTCTGAAAAAGAGATTTTTAGAAATTGGAATTATATGTGTGTGTGGTTGTGGAATTACATAGCTTAAAAAAACAAACAATGTGATCCGACAAAAGTTATCTGTAAAAATTCTTTAACCGGAAGTACCACTTTCCTGAATAGTTTTTCCAGTTTTTGGCGATTTTCTTTAAACTTAGTATATGAATTACACATATATGTAAATATTTTTTTCATATATCGAAGAAAGCTGTATCGATTTTTTTTAAACGCTCGCCTAGTTAATAGTCCGGATAAGTACTGACACATCTATGGAAATTTTAAACTTTCCCCTAAAATGCTATTATATAATCTTGAGGCTTGTTAGATGCACTACTTGGCAACCAATATTCATATTTGATCATACCTCTTCTGTATCTAATACAGATACAAGCGTAATATAGGTTACAGCTTCTATTAGCGTTAGTAATAATAATTAAGGGCAACTAACGATTGTTTTAGCGATTTTCTCGAAAATGACTATAAAGATTTCCTTTACATTAGGGAACTAACTGCATAGAAATAAACGTATTAGTTGCGGTGGTTGGTTCCGCAGAGCTGGAAAGCATCAGAGACATTTTCCATGGTAGCCTGCTTCATTTTGCACAGAGCAAATCTGTGTTTTCACACTGTGTGACAAACGCATCCTGAAGGTGGGCGAACGCCCGAAACCGGTCGATGACCACAAAATGAAGCAGGCTACCACGGAAAATGTCTCTGATAAACGTATTATTTTTACTTTCAAACATTTTTCCGGAATAAAGGATCTTTAAGTTTGTGCGGAATAGTGAAGTTCGTCGATTGGCGCTGTCTTATGAAGTAGATGTAATTACTTCAAGCACTGTTATGGTAGTACTTAGCCTGTCATCAAATTTACGTTAGGGCAACTGAGAAAACTTTCGAAGTTGAAAAAAACTTGTCATATGAGTGTTTCACACTAGATTTTTTGTTTTGTGTGATTTCATAAAGAAAAGGATTGAGAATACAATTTAGCTGCAATTAATAGTCCATAAAAAGTTGTTGTTTGTCTCTTTATCAAGCCAATGGCGAACAAAAGAATGAGAAAATAAAAATAAGAACCAAGAGCGATTACAAGAGCTATTATAGTGTGAGCTGTAGATAAAAACATATGTACAGAGGAGAACAGAATTTAAAAAAAAAACACAGCCTTCTTGATTAAACGAAAAAAGGAATGAACGAAAAAAAAGAAGAGAAGAGAGAGAGAAAATTAATGTGTGACGTAAGCAAGAGATAAAAAGACTCACTAACATAAGTAGAGTAAGAGTGGTCATTGGGTTACAGTACACTGCCTTGAACAGAGACAGGACTAAAGAGAAAGATGGAGGAACTAACATCTGTGTTCTACATAATGACAATAACAGAGTGAGAGAGAGAGTGTATGTTTCTCTTTTTTAGTAGTCCACTGTTCGCACACTTCCTTTTTTATTTATATTATTACTTGGTAGTCACAGCAAGTACGGATCTTTTTAGTGAGCCGACCATCGGATCTGGATCATTGATGGGAACCGGATCAGTGAGTCAGCTTAATTGAACCGATCTGTTCGCGAACTAATTGATACGAAAAAAGGAACGAACAAAAACAAACGCCAGGAATATCTATTCTAACGTGTATTGTAGATGAAAATCGGGGCAAGTTGCTAACATTTTTCAAAAGAAGCCCAAGTGCATACTCATAACATATGGCGTAAGATTGGATTTACAATATAAGGCGTAAGCATAAGTAAGAACAAACATATTCCAATATTTTACGGCCGCCCCACCATACAAAGGCAGTAACACCGAGTTTATTCAGATATTCTCAGTAAATGTAAAGTACGAGTATAAATGTAATGATTTGGAGATTTTTACTTTGCTACACAAAGTTTTTCCACTGGTCGGACAATACATAACATTTGGTCGTTATTCGAGACGCCGGGACATTTCCCTTAAAATCGGGAGTGTCCCGATTTTTTCGGGACGTATGGTCACCGTAATTAGAGGGGATGTAGTACGTATTGTTTTCAGATACTTTTCCTCTTTAATTACTATATTTTCTGGGAATAGTATCTGTATGAGTGTTCGACGTGTTAAAGTGTTGTTCCTATTTTTTAGACTGGGGTAACCGCAGGGACGCCTATTATTAACATTCGACTGTGGGGAGGGACCAAGCCTTAAGTTATCCAAAGCTCTACTGGGCCCACATTTATACCCCAAACCAGAAAAAATAACAAATCGGATCTAGAACAAATCCAGATCTTACCGCAGTCACCTAAGATTCACAGCAGTCTGAACAAATCGGAACATAACCTTAAAAGGAAATATCCTAAGCTCTTCCACAGATATGTTCTTCCGACCAAAATGTTTCACACAACCCAAGCAATCTGTCATAAGATGGGTGGGTGTTTCTTCCTCCGTTTCTCAAACGCTACAAAAGGGGTCTAGTATGAGCTCCATTATGGCGAGATATATCCTTAAACTACTATTCCCAGTAAGGGACCCAACCAGATATCTGAGGTCCATGAAGGACATAGTAACATCTCTCTAATAGCCTTGTCCGGACCCCCAATTAGCATCTATACTGCCGATAACCCAATGAGCAATGCGTGAAAATATCCATCACTGGAAGCTTAACACACATTTGCCTCAAGACACACCAATGCTCGGGACCAATGAAGGGCGAGAGGCAAACCTATCCACCTCCTGATTCCCAAAAATTCCCCTATGACCTGGTACCCAGTCTAATAGCATATCCTTATAGGAACGAAGCTTTTTACCAGTCTTCTAGAACATTTTAGTACCAACCTGGAAGTTAAGACACAAGAACTCAGCGCCTTGCCAGATTAGATACAAATACCTTCTAAGTTAGTGTTACGTACTCTCTCATCCAAAATGCAACAAAGGTTAGCATAAACCTAGAAAAAATGGTCCATTCATTTTGGGCAGTTCCAGACGCACCATGCATTTTGGAACAGTCCGTGTAATACCGCAGAGACGCCTTTTCTGCAAAAGTGGTTAAACCACTTCTATCACTCTGGAAGACAGGATAGGAATAAAACATAAGCCAAGAGTAGAAAGGTTTGAAATCTATAAAAGGACTTCTTCAGATTGGAGTGTATAGTTTTTACTGCTACCAAAAGAGCTATTAATATAAATAATAATTGTCAATATGCGAGTTTTTCGTGAAAAATCGATAGTTTTTTTTTAGTTTTCATTTAGTAAAATTTAGATGTACTTACAACAGTTGAAAAAATATATTTTATTCTGAACGAAAAGTTGATTTGAATAGAAAATATAGTGCCATCTCCGTTTCGTCTAACAACATTCAAACTACATTCTACTTAAATAACTAGCTTGGGTGGGCTTATTCAATATTGCGGGTGGAGTTGTATATATATATTTATTAGCCTCCTTCAGATGTGGTCTGATGTTGAATCCACAACTCTGCCCAATATAGAATGTCAAACAGTGTATCAAACGTCCAATTAATAGTTTGCCAGTTGGCTACCATTAGGAGTTCTGACGTTCCTAATTAAGACGTTTAGATACTTAAAGTTTTTTTTATGCGCGTATGTGGGGTGGATTGGTTGTTTCACAAGTCCAAAACTGTCAACATCATTTTCAAGTTTCTTTAACTGTTGAACGGGCAACTACCTAGAAATATGTAAGTGTTAGGAATAAAGGAAATTAGAGGGAATAAAAAAACACAACCTTGTTAGTCCGTTTAGATGACGTCATCGCATTTGACACCAGATTTTGGCCAATTGAAAATGCAACATTGCTATTTTTTTGTCTCAATTTTCGATTTTCTTGAAAATAGCTGCAAACATTTTTCTTCAAACATAGAAACTTTCACTACAAATTAGAGGCCTAATATTTTACTTTCTCCCACTACTGTAAATTTTCCAGTTTTTTCTCCAAATTATTACTCTCGGAAGCGGCTCCAACAATGTTCTTAAAACCTGGAATATAAACTACACACATAAAGAGCTTCAACTTTTATTTGAAACATTTCTACGTAAACACGCATTTAAGGCGGCTTTTTTGTGACAAAGTTGGGTGATGTATTCATCTAAAGGGCTATTTTAGTTTGTTGTACAATTCTATCATTACATAATATTAACTAAAAGTAAATATATTGCCAAAATTCCGAGTTTGAAGAAAATCGCTTGACCGGAAGAGCGTTTTTACTGAACAGTTTATCCAGTTTTTTTTTTTTACGATTTTCTCCAATAAAACACATTGACGGATTTCGTTCAATTTGTTACAATAACATGTCACTTTGGTTGGGAACTTTTTTCCGAGAGAGAGTTCATTTAAAGAAGTGGGAGGGAGAGAGGAGGGGAGGAGTGTATGGTTTCCTCAACACAGCCATTTTATTAAGTTTATATTCTCCCATTGATGTAAAATTGAAGACAAAAGCAAACATTTAGTACAAATTATAAATTTAAGAAAATTGGTCACTTATAATTCGGAAAGTCGTGTGAGTGTTTCACAGCAGATTTTTTTTCATTTGAAACATTGTTCTAGGAAAATTTATTTTTGGAAGGCGTGGGGGGAGGGGGGAGGGAGCTGCGATGTTAAAATTTCGTTCACTCTCTGAAGTGCTGGTTGAGTACAGTGTACAGAATTACAGTTTGTAGAAAATGGACTGACTCTTGTTGCAGATTAATTTCATAGATTATTCCGAATTTTCTCGGGAACAGCTCAATGATTTTCTTTGAACGTAACTGCAGAGATATATCATACCTCATGAAACATACTGATGGAAAAATTTAGTTCTAAGCGCTGTCTTCTCGACTGCAAATAATCACATTCGATCACCATGTCCTTAGCATTAGCCATTACCAATATTTTTATGATAAGGCGCCAAAACCTGTAGAATGTCTTTCTCCGTAGGGGGGGGGGAGTGAACTAGCCACATCTTTAGCGATTTTGACGTTCCGCGGGAAATCCACAGCCTTACAACACGGTACAACACTTACACGGGAACCCCGAAATATTTATACAATTCACTCATAAAAGCACATCACTAACAATTACACATTGGTGACACGAGTATAATATTCTGCGTACAAATACTAATGCCTAATGAAATAGATCTCTCTTGCAGTGGATTGTCTTTTACAAAGACTCCTAGGATAGCTACTCCTCTTACAAACATACAACATCCAACAGGTCTTCACTTATTGGCAGTGTTTCATATCAGATCTTTTATACTTTGTTTTTACTTCCTCTAAGGATTGTAACTGTGTCAAATTTTCAATAGCTATCGATTTTTCACCGAAAATATCCGGTCTGAGGAACAGCTGACATTGGCCACACCAAGTCCAGCACTAATGTGGCAATTCTTCAACAAAGGCTTGATTCCATTATACATTTTTTCAGGAATCTTGGCATACCTGTGGATAACCATACGAACAATACGTGGAATACTAACCATGAATTCCAAAAAAAAAATCCGGTATTTTATCCGTTGTAACATGCATATTAGTTTTGTTCCTAAATATTAGTTTTGTTCCAATTTAGCTAGGAAAAAAACTAATATGCATGCTACGACGGATAAAATACCGGATGTTATCCAGCATTGCGAACCCACCCACATTTGCAACAAAAAAATATTTTAGGGAAAAAATGAATGAATGAAAAAATTCTGTATTTAAGTCATAAGACTATTACAGTGAGTTTGAGTTACATATACATATAAACAACATAAATTCATTTCAAATATTAAAACAAAAATTTTTTTTTTTTTCCAGAAAGAAATTAGATAAAATTATATAATAGAAAGAAAAGGAATTACAAAATCATCTAGAGAAAAAATAAATTAAAGTTACTCATTACAAATAAACGCTCTTATCTTCAGAGCTGTTCGAACAAAATAAGTAATATTTTTAATTTCACTGATACTGGGCGACAAAAGAATTGAGTAAAAATTACCTTCATTAAAATTCGAGTACATTGGCAAATAATGTAACCTAGCCGAATGATACATAGGACATTCAATTAAAAAATGAAATAAATTCTCAGGTTTTTGTAGATTACATATCGAGCAATTAATTTGAGGATCCAATCTCACGGTGCAATTATTATATGTTAATTTGACAGTATATTTGCCAGAGGTACGTAACTGAGCCAGTGTTCTAAGGAAAGCGATGGGGATACTATAATGAAGATAACTATTAAATTGCTGTAGAGTGACTATGTTTCTATAAAATAAATTGTAGGAACGTTGATTTACACAATCCAGGTCTCTTAGTTTAACAGAATTGCTAAATTTTACCAAAATAAGATGTAGTTGTGTTTTAATTTTAACGGGGGTCGCTAAAAAATAATGGGTCAAACGCTCCAATACCCTCCAACAATTGACGAAATCGCGATATCCAGTTATACTTCCCTGGAACAGTTTCCACTTATAAAGATTCAACAATTTTGTGAAGCAAAGTTTCGGGTAACGAGAATAATCCATTTTTAAAATCTTTAGGATCCATTTAAAGATGAGTTTAAGAATAGTAACACCTATATGTTGTGGGCCAACCTCTAACCTGACTATATAGTGGGGAGTGGTATTAGAGAGTTGCAATAATCTTTTATAAAATGATAGCTGATAGGCTTCCAATTGTTCAATGAAATTATGTGCCCAGATTGGCGCAGCGTACAACACAGAGCCCAAACTTATGGCCTCATTCAGTTTTTGTCTTGCTTCCCAAGATCTTACTTTAGTTTTGGCACAAATACCAAGCACCGTTCCAATCGATAACTTATTCCTACAGGAAAATACCTTTATGGCTCGGTTAAAAAGACCAGAGTTACTAAAAAGTAAGCCAAGATAATTGTATGCCGACACCTCTGTCAGTTCCTGATTATAATCTATTATAATATAATTTGCGGGTCTTTTTAGGTCTACCTCTATGTATCTTTAAAAGCTTTGTCTTATTTATATTAACTTTCAGGCAATTAACTTGACAATATTTATGAAGTAAGTCCATTTTCTTCTGCGCGTCTGTAAGGGAGTCAGCAATAATTACCAAGTCGTCAGCATGCATAAGCAGAAAAACATCACAACCCGGACTTAAGTTGATACCAAAGGCACCATTAGACCTGAAGAATTCTTCCATATTACTTATAAAAAGTGAGAACAGTATGGGGCTGAGAGTTTCTCCCTGCAAAATAAAATACCCTGTGTAATTTTTATGTCGTCAGTCAAACGTTCCCCACATTTGATTCTCATCACTGCATTCTCATATAAATGACGAACGATCCTAACAAATTTCCCACTCAGTCCCAGTGAAAACAATTTGCTCCACAACAGGGAATGACAGACTGAGTCAAAGGCACGCATAAAATCAACAAACACAACATACAGAGTTGTGGACTTCCTGCGCAGATTGAGCTGGATAATTGAGTTAAGAGTGAAGATGTTGTCAATGCAGCCACGATGCGCACGGAAACCAGACTGACACTCAGGAAGGACATTTGCCGCCTCAACCCATGAAAGAAGTCTATGGTTTAAGATTTGAGTGAAATGCTTAAGAATACAGTTAGCCAAGGTGATACATCTGTAGTTTAAAGGGTCAGAGGCACTGCCTTTCTTATGAAGCATTACTCCACGCATTACTGCCCAGGATTTGGGAACTCTTTCCTCCTCCAAGACTCTGTTGAAGAGCGATTGCAGTTTATACAGCCATCTTTCGGGAAGATTTTGAAAGTATTTATAAGATACGGTATCACTACCAGGAGATTTGTTTCTTTTGGAGACTTTTATGGCCGAAACTAATTCTTCATAAGATATGAAACAATCCAATATTGGGTTTAACACATCATTGTATTGACAGATATCTACTATTCTTGGGGGATATATATTGCGAAAAAACAGTTCCCATTCTGACGTTGAAATTATGCAATGGGTACTACACCGTTTCTATATTTATTTATTACTGACCAAAAGTTTTTGGAATCAGTTACCTTAGATAGAAGGTATGATAGTTCTAGATCATATGTTAGTTTTTTCATTTTAACCAATCTCTTATAAATCTTTTTTGAGTTTAAGTAATCCGAGCTGGTACTTGCGGAAAAACCGTCCAACTTACAAGCTTTAAGTTTAATTTTAACAACTTTTTTTTGTACACGACATTCTATATCGTACCAGGGTTTATAATCGGCACGATGACTTAAGCTTCGCTGTGAAAAATACTTAGTTCTCAACATCCCCACATCAATAGCAGATTCTTTAATTGCCGCCATAAAACTTTCGTGAAGTTCATCAACACTACCGGAAAGGAATTCCGGTGAATCGAGATTCTTGTTATTAAGTTCTAGTTTAAAAGTGGAAGCCTTATAAGCATCCCATCTAATGGCTACACCTTTAGAAGGCTTCGGAGCGTTTTTCTGTGTCATAAGTTTACAAGCTAAATTTAACTTTAATTTGATAGGGAAATGATCTTTAGTTATTATGTTTCGTAGCACTTCAAAATCATGAATAAAACCCAGATATTTTATTCCGCAACATGCCAAATCAATAGTCGATTTACCCACAGAGCTACAGAATGTGAACGAACCCTGTACGTCGCTAAGAGATCTACCGTTAATAATTATAAATGAAAAAGAATGTAAAAAGTCTAATAATATTTTACCTCTGGCGTTGTGCACTCTGTCCATACTCCTCTGCACTGCACAAAGACTAGTGCCCTCAAATATATGCTCATCCACCGTGTTACAATCGGAGACCCGACAGTTAAAATCTCCACCGAGAAAGAAAGGATAATTTACAAAACTATTTTGTATGAAACTTACGATGTCTTCCAGCATTTCTACCAAAGTGGTTAAACAATAAGATGGGCTCAGATATACGAAACCTAAAATGAAACTGGAGCAGAACGTATTGACTTTAACAAACAACCAGTGTTCACATTTTTCAATAACTTCTACACCAAACACATCGCCGCAATATAACAAAGCCAGACCTCCACTCGCTCTACCTACCGATTTTTGTCGAATTGCAGAAGAAGTAATAATTTTACAGTTAGATAGAGGAGAGGGGAGACCAGAACTAAGAACATCGCCAACAACATGCGTTTCTGATAAACAAATTAAGTAATTCTGACAGTATTCATGTGAGATTTCTGCAATATTTTTAATACCACACACATTCCACATAATTATATTCACATTTGAAAGATAATCACCATTAGAAGATCCAGTGTCAGGCCGGTAGTTCAGTCCAGTGTTCGATGATTGCTACGGAAGCTGTTTACAAGTGGTGGCTCTAGAAGGGTCCTCAATAGACTTTGATCTCAATCTGTAAGAGAATTGCTCCAGTCTGGCAGCATAAGCCTGCTTCTTCTCTAACTGTTTACTCTCTTGATCCACCTCTTTGAGTTTCCTTTTTTCCTTATCCTTCACTTTTGTATCGCCAAAACACTCCTCAAGAGATAACTTGGCAGTGCTTGAAGTTCTTTCAATGTGTATAGAGAACCATCAATCAGCAGCCTATCTCCTCTTGGATAGGGGCAGAGGTTGTTTTTTCTAGCTTCAATAAGAAAAGGAATAAGATTTTTTCTTATAGACCTTACATTTGGAGAAAAATCTTCAGTTACACTTAAATTATGGTTCTTCAATGCTTTATTTGCTCTCAGAATTTCATATTTTCGCCATAAACATATAAATTTGATCACTAAAGGTCTTGCTTTATGTTGCCTTTTGACTCCTAACCTGCGGACTGAATCAATCTCAGTCAAGCTGATAGAAACATGCATAACTTCAGTAAACAATTTATGAACCTCCTTTAATAGTAATTCCATATTTTCATTTGGTAACTCAGCCAAATTGTGTAAAATAATATTATTCTTACGACTAATATCATTTACTACGTTACACACTGACGAACTGAACTCAGAGTATTTTCAGTTACTCGTTGTGAGTTCTCCAGTTTGGTAATTCTATCTTTCGCAGATTCCAGTTCAGTTTTATAAATTGCAGTTTGTTCGTTACCTTTACGAACTTCTTCCTGAACTTGAGCAATTAGATTATATATAGCACGAAGATCAGTCTCTTTCTCAGAATTAGGGGCGTTATCAACCATGTTAGAAATTATTATTTGTTGTTTTGTTCTACTCTCTATTTTTTTTTTAAATATTTATATATATTTATTTTTTACTGTTAATAATTTTTTGTTTATTTCTTGTTTAAGAAATAGCAACTTCCAACTTTTAAATGCTAGTATCGAAAATATTTAAAATAAATTCAATTTAATAGAAATCTGAGTCGAAGAAAATTTTAAATTGATGAAAAATTCGTCAGAATTAGCTGTTGAAATGAATAAATGAAATAAGTATGAGATAAACAAATGCTCTTTGAGAGAATTGTCCACAGTACTTTAAACCAGAGCAGGCAAGTAAACAAACATCTGCACTATACTCACTGCAAGATAATGTGCCCCCTCCACACAGTACGAGCACAAGTTAAATATTTAACACAAACTTTATATATTAAAGTTAATGATTGTCTTTTTTTTTACCTGTAATATTCGCAATGTTTGAGGTAATTAAAATTTGCCTTCACCAGCTCATTGTTCAAATAAAAAACTACTAACTGTGAAAGTTTCACTACGATTGAATCACTAGAACTATGGATAAAAAACAGTTTTTACAGAGACGATCTTTACTGTGTGACTGACACACTCAAACTGATATCTACGAGAGCCGAACCGCAGATTTCTTCTGGGGCAAGATATTTAGGAAAAGCGCAGGATGGAAACTGAGTCATGGAGAATTTATAACATTTTTCAGCAGTATGCTCAGTGGCTTAAAGAAAAAAGAGTAACATCTGATATTGTATCCGTTTTAGCATTCATATTCATTTTGTTCCTGACCGGTTTCAGATTTTCATCCATCGTCAAAGCAAATTCATCAAGTTCGTGTAGAAAGTTTATTTCATCGTAATGATTCTGTTACACTCACACTTGTTGGTTTATGTATGCGGGGGGGGGGGGTACATATATACAACCAACAATCTAACAAGTATGAGTATAACAGAAACATTACGTTGAAATGAACTATCTACACGAACTTGATGAATTTGCTCTGACGATGGATGAAAATCCGAAACCGGTCAGGAACAAAATCAATATGCGTGCTAGATGTTATCCAGCATTGCGGGCCCATCCACAAGTTAAAAAAAAACGTAACTTAAAAGTCATGATAATGTCATTTTTTGCCTGCCTTTGGCTTGGGGTTTTAAAAACACCATTCTTGTAATCTATCGTGCACCCATGCTCCTTTGATGGCTGCCCTCATGAGGTATCTTGCAAAAACCACAGTAAGGTTTCGTAACGTTCTATGGAATGCTCCTAAACATTGGAAGGGTGATCTCGTTGTCATTATATTCTGAATGGCCGGGTAAGCAGACTAGAAAAGTCTTATCTCGGCTACTAATTTCCATGAGGATGCCCAAGCAATCTTGAATTGACTCCGGTAGGAGTTGAAAGCTCGTACAGCAGCCTGGATGTCAGAGAAAATGAGAACTCGAAAGTTATGTAACCCTGGTCTTATTATCTTAGTAGCACAGATATTTATGGCAACTAACTCTGTCTGAAATCTTAGCGAGATGCTACACCTCGGTTTAACTCCATACATCCTGCTTCCCAGCCTTTCGTTTATACATAGAATGTTACGGCAAAAAAGTAAATATATTTTTAGCAAAATGGTCTCTGTTGCTTCCCCCAAGAGTATGTGCGTGAAAAAGAGAACAAAATTCTCTCAATAAGAAACAACGTTGGTAACTCAAACCTGGTATTCAGTTTAATAAAATCTTCGCATCCGAAAGAAGATGACCCATCAAACTTTGTCAAAACAAAAAGACGTGTTTATTGAATCCTTTTTCCCTTCTCACCCCGAGTTTTCTCGGTAAAACATCCAATTAAAACCAAATTAACGAAAAAAGGAAGTTTGAAATAAAGTTAAAAAAAAAAAAGAAAGAACATTTCGTTATAAATTAATTGTTATGCTTTTAGTTCATTACTTTTTTTGCTCGAACTATTTAAAACAAGAAATTATTTTTGTTACCAAAATACAAAGTGGTTTGTTACAAGAAAAAAAAGAGGAAAGATCTTGATTTTAATTAATTAAATTAAGATTCTATTAAAACTCATTAACTGGCAATACCCCAAGCGGGACTGTAATAATTAATTAATAAATATGTTCAGAATAGGTTTTTCTTTTAATACCTTCTCAGTAACATGTTATTAAATTTTGAATTAAAAAAAAAAATTAAAATGTCTCTCTTTTTATAACAGATGTTTTAATTAAGATATTTTCCCTCATTATTACAATCTTTTAAGGTTTTTAAGGTTTAATTTATTAAATTTGAAGTTGATAATGAAGTTTTTTAAAGGAAATCTATCTTACAACTTTAAGAAGGAAGTCATTATGATCATGTCATTTAGTCAAAATTGGTTAAACGTGTTCCAGCGTCAGGTGGCCAGGAAAGGATTACGTCACTAGGAGAGCGAGGTAATTAACTACTTCAATGATCTGTATGGAAGGGAAGTATATTTATAAATAAGATCGGCAAGTTTGTCTTTACTGACGTCTTTTCTCGATGAACAATTTAATTAAGAATCTTAAATATAATGCAGATGTTTAATTAATTTGAATTTATAATTATTAAAGAATACTTTATTTTGGATTTATATTTTCTTCGTGTGCGAATAAAAATTACGTTACTTATTTATTTATTCCTTCGCCCCATTACTTTTATGGGGGGGGGAGGGAGCGACAAATTTCTCTCCACCTAATGCGCTTCTTAGCTTCATCTTTTGGTAAGAAGACCAACAAGAGAGCTTATTGAACTTAATTTTTAACATTATCACACCAAGTAATTGTGCGACTACGTCTCTGGCACCACCCACTCGGGTCCGGTTTGGATAGACTCTGTGACTAGGCAATCTAGAGCAAAAATGTTTCTTAACTTCAATGTGAGAATCTAAATTTAATAAAATTATTTTGAGGAAAGAATAAACTTCCTTAAATAATCTTTCCCAGCAAAAAAGTATCAAACAAAACTTTTAGCCCCCCCCCCTTCCCCGTAATCATAATTAGTATATCAAACTTAAAGAAATCCATCCTTTTTTTTATGGAGAAAAGCGAAGAAAACTGTCTACTAAAAACCCATTTATGCTCAATTGATTTTCTTCAAACACCGTATTCCGGCAACACATTTATTTCTAATTAATTAATATTATTTAAATGATAGAATTGTGTAATAAAGGGAAATAGAACCTTATAAGAAAACATACCTTATATAAATTCAGTTTCACCCTCAGACATAAAAAACCACCTCAAAAAAGAATGCTACAAAATGTGGCAGATCAATTACTCCAGGTCCCAAACCGCAAAAGGTAAATATTACGCAGCCATCCAACCAACAATACCAATAAGACAATGTATGATAACTTCTCTGAAAATAGAAAATTTTATTGCACAATTAGCAGACTGAGGTTCAATCATAACTACTCCCCCCATCACCTGGCACGTATTGGTATCCAAACAGACGCAATTTGTTCTTGTAATCAAGAATCAATCGCGGATGCTAATCATCTCATTTTAGCCTGTGATAGGTATACAAATGACAGTAGGGATCAGCTATGGAGAGCCATAATTCTATCGGGCTGTCCATTACCACCAAACTGACACACATTGCTATTTTATAAAAAGAACAATATATATCTAGACTTATACAAATTTATCAAAGCTAACAAAATCACAATATAAAAAAAAAAAAGTAAGTAAATAAATAAATAAATAGATAAATAGATAAATAGATAAATAAAATAAATTGAAAAAAGGGAGAAAAGAAAAAATAAATATACAATAATAATAATAATGATAATAATAATCATGATAATAATTTTTTTTTTTTTTTTTTTTTTTTTTTTATTGAGGGAGGTGAAATGCTTTTGACGCACGTATGTGCCGGACTCCCGCCAAGGCAGCCTACCGGCTAAAACACCTCCCCCGGCACCAGACCTAGCCTGGATTCGCTTATGCAGCACTACATCAGGCTAGGCCCCTATTCTGTCCCTAATCAGGGGATCCTCCCGCCAAACTCAACCAGTTCTCTTTGCTTGGCAATCAGCACCTCCCTGGTGAAGCGCGCCACACATGCCCACTGCCGCCTATTAGTGAGCATAGTCGATATTATCCCAGCCGGGGTAATATGCCCGACGTTTTGCTCCAGGTCTCTCCTGAGACGACCCCACCTCTCACACACAAAGAAGGTGTGATGTGCATCGTCCCGCACACCCGGACAATAGCCGCACTCACCACTGATCCTCTTCCCCATCTTCCTTAAATATTCACAGAAATAACCGTGACCACTGAGGAATTGGGTAACGTAGTAGTCCACTTCGCCAAAGGACCTCTCTACCCATGTACCGACATCTGTAATAAGGCTAGCAGTCCATCTACCTCTTACATCCTCTTCCCAAGAAGACTGCCACTCCAACAAGGTATATGCACGCTCCTCCCTGGAGACCGCTGCTTTATCCTCCTCGCGCCTTCTTTGGTACACCCTCCTTCTTTCATCAGCCAGGAGTGCAATCGGGATAACTCCCGCTATAACCAAAACTGCCGGCTCCGAGACAGTCCGATATGCCGAGGCTATCCGTAGGGCTCCCAGCCTCTGGACCCGTGCCAGTCTCTTCCTGTAAACTTCCTTTCTGATTGCCTCTGACCACACTTCAGCTCCGTACAACAGGACTGAGTGAGTAACACTCATAAGCACCCTGCGCGTACTAGCTCTGGGACCTCCTATGTTGCTCATAAGCCTACTAAGTCTGGCGACACTCTTTCCAGCCTTATCCGCCACAGCATGCAAATGTCTCCCGAAGCTCAACTTCGAATCAATTGTCATGCCCAAGTACTTCACGGCTCCCACCGAAACAACCGTTTCTTCGCCAACGTTCCACGGGATATGCCGTTCTATTCGTTTTTTAGTTAGCATGACGACCTCTGTTTTAGAGAGGGCCAACATTAGTCCATGTGCGGTCATCCACTGGTTGACCTTACGCATCACTTGGTTAAGCTTCAACTGCGCCTTATTTACGTCCCGCGCAGCAGTAAGCGCCGCTACGTCATCAGCATAACCAATCAATATTGCTTCTTCCGGCAATTCCAGCCGCAGAAGGCTATCATAGGTCACATTCCACAGATCTGGGCCTAATATTGATCCTTGCGCCACTCCAGCTGAAATCGGTCGAGTCCTTGGCCCCTCCTCCGTGCAATAACTGAGCACTCTATTGTTGAAGTAGTCACTAATTACTCTCAACAAATAGTGTGGAATCTGAAAATCCGCCTCCAACGCCTGCAGCGCGTCCGACCACCTCAAGGAGTTAAACGCATTCTTAACATCTAGGATGACCAAAAGAACAATCCTTTTTGTATGTTGACCTTGCTCTTCCGCCCTTGCTACTGCTTTCACGACTTCTTCCACGGCGTTTATCACAGACCGTCCGGTCCTAAACCCGAACTGCCTAGTCGACAGATCACCTGCAGCCCTAACTCCGTCCATCACTCTCTTCCGGAGAAGTTTTTCATATAGCTTGCCGACTGTGTCAAGCATGCAAAGGGGGCGAAAAGATGACGGAAGCAAATCCCCTTTTCCCTTACTAATAAGGACTAAGCGTGCCACTTTCCATCTATTGCTAAAAACACCGGCTTTCAGGCAGGCGTTGTACATCCTCAGCAACAATCCTGGCTTTTGATCAGCTATTCTTTGGAGAACCTCGTTCGGTATGCCATCTGGTCCTGGGGCCTTCCTACGCTTTAACGTGGATACTGCCTCTTCCATTTCTTCATTCGTGAATAGGGCAAAATCCTCTGTCTGCTCAAAAACTCTAACTGCTCTAGGCGGATGCAGCGGGAAGAGAGTTGACACTATGTTATCCATAGTCCGTACACTCATAATCACTTGTTTCTTAAAGCCCGCTATTTTGCGCATGACTATTTTGTATCCCAGGCCCCATGGATCCCGGTCTACATCATCTTTTAGAGCTTCCCAGCAGCGAGTCTTGCTCTGAAAAATTGCCTTGCGCAATTTCCGCTTTGCCGCCTTATATTCCAGGGAGCGTTCGGCCGCCTCAGGTCTTCGCCTCGCCCGCTGGGCTCTTCTTCTTTTTTTAACACAGTCCTTACGCAGGTCAGCAATGTGGGATGTCCACCAATATACTGGTCGCCTACCCCGCCATACCGCCCTCCGAGGCATAGATTGTTGGCATGCCTCCGCTATAAGCGTCATCGTAGCCGTAACCACCGCCTCAGCGCCTACTTTTCCCTCAGCCGATACATTTTCGATTTGCGCAGCTCCGCATTCAATGACCTCTTTGAAGACATCCTCGTTTAACTTATCCAAGTTCCAACTTTTATAGGGCGACTTGTTTCTCGCCCTATCCATATTTATGTTCTCTACTATCTGAAAGGTTATATATTGGTGATCACTTCCAGTGAACTCCTCGATTACTCTCCATCCTTCAATACGCGGCACAAGACCTTCAGATGCTAGGGAAATATCCGGGATCGTTTCGCGATACCCCGGTCTCCGAAAGGTGGAGACTTCTCCCTCGTTTAGCACAGTAATCCCTGTTCTGGCTGCCATCTCTAGGATGTGCCTGCCTCTCATATCCGTCTCGGGCATACCCCAATCCACTGCCTTCGCATTTACACCTCCTACTACTAAGACCCTACCGGTCATCCTCAGGATATCATCCTCCAATGCATTAAGCTTGTTTCTAAACTCTTCGATACCTTCATTAGGGGTAAAATAGCAACTAATATAATTAATATCCTTGCTTCTAATCCAGACATAGCCATTTTTCCGCTCGCAGAATTCCACCGGAACCTTTACCAGATCCGGAATCCAGATTGCGGATGTCCCTAGTAGGTCACTAAACCAGTTGCGGGGATCCCGCTCGCGATATTGCTCGCACAGAAGCATCAGGTCAGACCTCTTCTCAGCTACTAGCTGGTCCAACAGAGAATCTGCTAGCCTGCTCCTATGTAGGTTTCCCTGGAGAATCCTCATCAATCTTTTAACCTCTTCCTGGCCTGTTCTAGCGCTTCCCGGAACACCACACATCTTCCTGCTCCCGGGAGGTGCTGACATGCATCCAAGGCGATTTCCTTATCACGGCATAACATGCAGCAACCTTCCGCTGTACAGGTTACCGCTAAGTGTCCCTGCTCACCACACCTATAGCAAAGCCTGCTACGGTCTGGGCCTTTACACGCTCCTGACATATGTCCATATGCCAGGCACTTGCAACATTTTAGAACTGCGACTCTCCGCCTGACTCGACAGCGTACCCATCCTATTCTAATGAATCCTTCCTTCACCAGATCACTGGCTCCTTTCGTATTCAGTTGCGCGATCGCTACTTTAAGCCCTCGCGCATCGACCTTCGTAAGGTGGATTCTTATATCTCCGCCAGTTCTACCCAGTTTTCGCTCAATTGCTTCTTTTATTTCGCCTTCTTCTGCCAGGGAGTCTAGGTCCCTGATCTCAACTGTACTCCTGGGTTCAAGCTGGTGCGTAGTCGCCGTGTCTTTCAGGACAGTATTGAGAGCCGCCTCGAACGCAGCTCTATCCCTAGTACTGCTACCTAATTCAACCAAGATGTCCCCCGCTCTAGTTTGCCTAATGCAGTTCACCTCCGTGCCTGTATCTTCCGGTTTAATCTTCTCTTTAATTTCCCTAAGGACCTCGGCATACGATCTTCCTTCCGCCGGCTTAATCAGCACAGCGTCTGGGCGGGTCTTCGGGCGTTTCTTCTTCTTTTTCACCTTCCTCTTCTTCTTGTCACTCCTTGCGACCGTCTCTTTATTATTGGCTGCCATGACTTCTTGCTTTTTCTTCTGTCTGTCCCGAATCGCCCTAGGTCGGACCTCGGTCCATTCATTAGGTGTCAGGACATCCACCACCTCCGCTACCTTAACCTCCGTTACTTTTTCATTCCTTTGTTCCAATTCAATCTGACCCGCGGGTGGGGGTGTTTGGGTCATGATTGATGCTGATTCCACTAGCCTCGGGATATCTGCTCTCACTCGCGCCTGCAGTCGACACAGCCGCTGCAATGCTACCCCCCAGAAACCTCTCAGTGATTGCACCACCTCCACCGATTCCTCGACTTCAAGCAGCCCATCCTTGATGTCCATGCTAATGTTACGTTGCCGGCTGGTGGCAAGTTTCATTTTCTTGATAACCTCCCTCATTCTGGCAAGCTCCTCATCCACCCTTCTACAGGCGTCCTCCATGTCTTTCTGCTCCGGAGATCCAACCGGACCCCCTGCCAGCACTCCTGAAATGGCGGGTGATTCAAAGTTTGACCGCTGCCGGATTGATATCCTCTCCAGCGAGCTAGGTGGAGCATTTGGGTCGGACGACTTCTCCTCCGATTCCACCATGATCTTAGATGGCGTGATGTCGGGTGGGGATCTCCGCAATTTAGAACTTCGTTGAAAGGGGCTACTATCGCCCACAGACGTGGTTGCTACCTCTGCTACACTAGAATTGCTCACATTCTTTTTTTGGGGTAGGGAACCCCCGTGGTTTGTTTCCTGCGCTTTAGAAACTATTTTTTTATTTGTACACTTCATTATAAAAAAGGTTCTAAACTCAACTCAACGACTACAGGATATTTAGGAACGGGAAAGGAAAGTTAACCGATTCAACACCCAGCTCCCAAGAGCGTCATTCCCCCGCACCCGCAGCCCCGCAAGCGCGACGCGCCCGCGACCGGTGGCCTCGAACAGAGCCCCCCGCCCGCGACGGCAGGCCCCTACCCGGTCGCCAGCCGGAACTACCGTCGCAGACGAGATTATGCGCCGACTGAAATGGCAGCCAGGTCATGATGGCTAGTCCGACCCGGGCCACTGTACTATTCGGCGGCCTGGGGAACGCAGGAAACCCAGTTTTAAGATGTACCCTCCGATGGAAGGCCCACCGCACGAGCGAGGCAGCAGAGCGAGGAACGCTCCCGGGTCAGCGTAGATCGGAATGACATGGACAATGGAGGGAAAAAAGAAGAATGAGATACAGGACGAGATAGGAACTAAGGTAAGGTCAACGGACAGTTTGCCCCTTTAGACGCCTCTTACGTCAAGCGGAAGACACTGTGGCCCAATTCTACAACCCCGGAACCACAGGGGTTAATGATAATAATAATAATAATAATGATAATAATAATAATAATGATAATAATAATAATTGTGTAATAACTACATCTACTTTTCTAGCATCCATTAGTGAAAATATTCCTGATCCTGTAGATAAATGACACTATAATATGATAATAAAATATTTATTTTATATTTATAACCTGCCACTAAGTCTGGCTTTTTTGCTCGGTTCAAGAAGGCCAAAAAGCCGCCTTTCCTAGAGAAATGCTTCAAATAAAAATTATTATCTTTTAGTATGTGTAATTGATAATCTAAGTTAAAGAAAATCGCAAAACAAAAATCCGGTGTGAAACACTCACACAACTTTCTCTTACTCCAGTTTTCAATTGTAATTGACAAATTGTTTAGTTAGTGTACCACATTTAATGAAATTCGTCGGAGTTCGTTGAAAAATGAAAAAATGTTTAGTAAAAGCGCACTTCCGGTTTATTAATTTTATTGAAATTTGGAATGTTGGCCATCTATTTATTTCTAATTAATTTTGTTTGGATTGTAGGTAGAATTGTATAATCAACTAAGATAGCACTTTAGAGAAAACATAACCACACCCCTCCCCCCAAAACCCCCTTAAATGACATTACCAGGAGAAATGTTTCAAATAAAAGTTGTAGCTCTATATATGTACAGTGCACATTCCTAGTTTTAAAAAAATCGTTAGAACCGTTTTCGGGAAAATACCAGAAAACTGAAAAATACATTTCAGTAAAAACGCACGATCATCCGATTTTTTCTAAACTCGGAATTTCAACAACATATTTAATTCTAATTAATATTATTTTGATGACAGAGTTGTATATTAAACTGAAAATAGCACTTTAGAGGAAAATCTAACCCCACTCCTCCCCCAAAACTGCCTTTAAATGAATTTTCCAGGAGAAATGTTTCAAATAAAAGTTGTTGCTCTTTGTATGTGTAGTTGATATAACAAGTTTCAAGAAAATCTACCAAGCCATTTCTGTGAAAATCACAAAAAAGTAAAAAACCAACTAGTAAAGTTGTATTCCGGTTGAGGAATTTTACAGGTGCCCACTGTCGGATCCCATGGTGATACCTAAACGGAATATAGTGTGAACTTTCTACGATTTTTCGTATTTGAGCTATGCTGTTCACATACACACCCACACACGCAAACAATTTTCTAAAAACCACTTTTTTGGACTCAGGGGACCTCAAAACGGATATTTCCGCTGATAACTCGATATCGAATACTTGACACGATTACAATACTTCCTCTTTACTAGGGTAATAAAAAATCCTTAAAGTGGTAATACTGGTTGACGAATTTTGACAGATAACTTAACCAACGGGATCTCATGGTGATACCAAAACCGTGTATCAAGTTTGAACGTTCTATGGTTTCTTTTCCCTTTTGAGCTATGCTGTTCGCATACATACATTAACCCTATTTTCCAGAAATCACTTTTTTGGATACAGAGGGCCTTAAAATGTGTATTTCCGGTAAAAACTCGATATCAAAAATTTGACACTATTACATTACTTCCTCTTAACTAGGAGAAATAAGAGAAAGTGGAGATTAAAAACTAGAATAATCTAGATTTATTAGACTACTAAAAATGCCCGCAAAGGGTAACTACTTAGGGAGTAGCGACCCCACGGGTTACCACAGCTCAGTACTCCATGCACTTCGTCAGAACAGTACACAATACACTAAACTACGTCGACTCTACATTTTACAGACAAGGACAAACTCCGTCCACACAAACTCCGTCCCTAGTTAATTGGCGAAAGCCAAGGGAGAAGGAAGGGATTAGCTCATGGTAGCGCGCTGGACTAGCAACCCGGAGGTCCCGGGTTCGAATCGCATGCTGCCCTTAGACTTTCTCTTCCTAGGAGCCTCTAAAACTCACTGTCCGGTGATGGGCAGTGTTGTCTGTAGTTAGAGAACACTGCTTGGAGGTCGACTGTGCATTGGAGAGGGCTCCGGGGAGCGCAATAGATCTTTCAGGTCGCAGTGCAATAATCCCCCCCCCTACAACAATCTAGACTACTAAAAATTGTGATTTTTTTTTTAGTTAATAACTTTATTATTTCTATTTATTTATGTTTCTATGTATTTATTATGTTTTTGAAAAAGATTTTATAATATGAATATGGATGGAAAATTTGCAACTGAATCAGGAATAACATTTTCATCAATTTGAAGAATATCCAAAAGCACGTTATTAGTTCTCTAGTTTTCGAGATGAGTTCGAATTATACGACAGACAGACGGTTTGGCCCACAGAATACAAATCGAAAGGATTTTCCTGGTCTGTATGCTCTAAAATGTAGAGATTCTAGAAACCAATCATAAAATCCCATCTAGTCCTTCCCAGCTATCTCCTGAGCCCTTTATCCTACTACCCCACCATTATTATTATTATTTTTTATTTATTTTTTACCCGTATTGCCTTGTACGGTTCGGGAGGGGATCCCAAAGGGTAGGAGAAGTTAAGTCTGATATAAAATAACAGGGGCAGCCTGGGTTCTTAGCTGCAGTGAAAGTAACCAGGCTAGGGGACAGAAACCCTGATAAAAACTGACCTGGCCCGCCAGACAGTGGTTGAGCGTGGGGCCAACAACCCCACTTCGTAAAAAATCTAACCGTTATGAGACCCGATAATGAAAGACTGGATGGAAACAATGGTAAACGAAAACGGAACCTGGACTGGATATTTGCCACCTGGAATGTAAGAACAATGCTTCAGCCTGGCAAAATGGCTGAAGTAGCTGAACAAATTATTAAATTTAATATTGATGTGGTAGCTCTACAGGAGATCAGATGGAGTGGAAAAGGTAGGTTGGACAAAAAGAATACTCCATATTCTACGCAGGGCGAAGAAAACTGGACAAAGAGGGACTGGATTTATGTTAACTAAGAAAATATGTCGTAGCTTACTGCTTTTTGAACCAATTGATGACAGGTTATGCAATATTCGTTTGAAAGGTAAATTCAGAAATGTGACTTTAATTTCCGCCTACGCACCCACAGAAGAGAGTGATGATGATGTGAAGCTAGCTTTTTATCAACAACTGCAAAGAGCCCTTCAAGTGGCTCCAAAAACGATTCAAAAATTATATTAGCTGATCTGAATGCACAGGTGGGCAGGGAAAACTTTACAAAACAGTAGCTGGAGCACACTCGCTACATGACGTAACCAATGATAATGGTAAGCACTTATGTCAGTTTGCTGAGGCAAACAATATGTTAATTAAGTGTACTTGCTCCCCTCATAAAACATACATATTGGAACATGGAAGCACCGAATGGTACGTTAACCCAAATAGACCATGTGCTTATACCTAAACGCCACTCATCTTCAATTATTGATATTAGATCTGCCAGAGGATCTAATTGTGACTCCGACCACTTCCTGGTTAAAGTTAAATTTAGGGAGCGCTTATCAGGCGTGACAAAGGGGAAATTTCATAAAAGAAAAAAATGGAACTTAGAGAAACTTAAAGAACCCGACAAGATGGATGAGTTTAAAGTCATTGGAGATAATAAAATGATTGAAGAACTTAAAAGAGAGGAGGTAGAACGTGAAGGTGAAAATATACGAATAGAAAAGAACTGGCACATAATCAGGAAGGTCATAGAGGAAACGGCGGATATTGTTATTGGTGAAAAAGTGAAAGGAAGAGACGAAGAATGGTTTGATGATGAGTGCCGGGAAGCGCTAAGGATAAGAAATGAAATAGGTTAAGCGTGATGCAACGTGCCACGAGATAAGTACAACTGACTATCACACATATCGTCGGAGAGCTAAAAAGATAATGCGTAAAAAGAAGAAAGAATTTTTAAAGAAACAAATAGAATAGATTGAAGAATTCAGAGTTGGCAATAAAACTAGGAAATTTTATGGAGCGATTAAATACTTTAATCGAGGTTTTCAGCCTAAAACTGATTCATGTAAAGACAAAAATGGAAGAATAATAGCAGAAAAGGAAAAAGTTGTTGACAGATGGGGGTGGAGATGGGACAGAGAGTATTATGCTCTGAGGAAAATTCTAGTCAAGAGAGTAACTATGGCATATATGTGAATATGAGTTCAATACTAAAGTAATGAAAAGGATATAGAACCGCCTGACATAGAAGTTCTCCGGGAATCGATTGATAAGTTAAGAAGCAACAAAGCACCTGATGAATACTCTCTTGTGGCCGAATTCTTTAAGAACAGCGGGGAAATTGTATTAAATCTTATACTCGATGATATTTGAGATTTGGGAAAAAGAAAGAATGCCAGAGGAATGGGGTACTTGTTTAATATGCCCCGTATACAAAAAAGCTGATAAGCTCCAATGATAAAATTATCGAAGCATCTCACTCCTAAGCGTAGCTTATAAAATATTTTTGAAAATATATTGGTAAAAAACTCAACGTTTTTGCTGAAAATGTGCTTAACGACTATCAATGCGGTTTTAGGCGGGGGAAAGGTACAACAGGCCAGATTTTTGTAATGAGACTGCTGTTGGAAAAGTGCTGGGAATACAAAATTGACCTGCATATCCTCTTTATTGACTACCGCCAAGCTTTTGATCGTGTAGTCAGATACAAATTGATTGAGGCTTTACAAGAATTCCAGATTCCCCATAAATTAATCAGACTAATTATAATGACTTGGAACAAAGTGCCGGCAAGGATTTCCCTATCTGGACGCAATCTTGCCCTTCATAAAGTAGTGCAAAAGCTAAATATTGCAGGAAACATCCTCCACTCATGTAGCCAGGTGCGTGCGTATACAGATTATATCTGCCTGGTAGCTCGGACTGTCCCATCACTTAAAGAAGCGTTTTCTTCTCTAGACAAAGAAAGTAAGAAAATGGGCCTCCGAATTAATGATTATAAAGCCAAATACATGAACATCAGCTCGCGTCACAATACTGAATGTGTTAAAAGCTTTACCTACTTGGGGTCAAACTGAATGAGAAAATAAGATGTTAAGCGAAGTAAATAAAAGAATCATGGCTGCCAACCGGGCATACTTCGCGAATATGAAATGTTTTAAGACCTCATATTTGACGAGAGTCACGAAAGCAAGACTCTAATTAGGCCCTTCTTAACATATGGTTCAGAAACATGGACTCTCACAGCCGCAATAACTAATAGTCTGAAAATATTTGAGCGCAAAATATTAAGAAGGATTTATGGTCCAGTGTTGGATAATGACTCCGATTCATGGAGAATCCGCACAAACAACGAACTCTACTCGTTGTATCAATATGGCAATGTGGTCCAGTTTATAAAAGCCCGTCGAATAGAATGGCTTGGCTACGTAACAAGGATGCCAAATCAGAGGTCGGCAACGTTTTTAATGTAAAGAGTGAAATACTAAATTAAAAATTCATGGCGGGCGCCAACTATTTTTTGACCTAACAAATATATAAAAATAATATTCATATTTATAAAACATGTTCATTTATTAATTTTATAATTTATAAATTTAATTACAGAACAAAGTTATTATTAATCTTAAATAAATACAGAAGAATGTTTGTAAGTATATTAAAGATGGTGGCAAGAGCAATGACATATTTTTTATATAAAATTATTTTAATGGGATATTTGGGTTGCCATATCATCTGCAATTTTTTCATAATCGATCATATACGACGAATTACCCGCTCTTAAACAGTTATCTAAATGCTGCACAGTTAAGTAAGCTGTGATCGATATTTAGATTTTAAATATGTCATATTTGAAAAAAGGGCTTCACAATTATAGGTAGTTCCACAGTATGAAAATATTTTTAGAGCGCATTTTCTCAAAATAGGAAAACTTTCCTCAGTAACTAATTTCCAAATTGATTTATCAACATAATGTGATTTTAAAACAATATCATTTTGCAAATTAATTATTTCCATTTCTAAGTCCTGCCTGTTAGTAACATCGAAATAATTTGAAATTTTGAAAGGCAAATCAGGTTCATGAACATTGAATGGATTGACGAAAAATGGAATTACTGATTCTAACGGTAGAAAATCTTGAAATCTCGACGAAAATTCGATTATTAATGTATCAATGGTTTTTATGTACGATGTAGTGTCAAATTCATCAACACTCAAATTTAAATTTTCAATTATTCGTTTGACATTTTGAATGTGAGACAAGGAATTTTTCAACAAATGCGCTTTTAACAATTCCAACTTACATTTGAAAGAATTAACTGCGCTAATCATATCAGCAATATGGGATTCTTCCCCTGCAGTTTTAAATTTAATTCATTAAACTTCATCGTCATATCTACCAAAAATCCAAAATCCAACAACCAATTTTTATTTTCCAATTCTTATCCAATTGTAGAAGTTGTTGGCCGTTAGAAATGATCTGATTTATCTCTTAGTTGGCTGATCGGCCGGGGGTATCATAAGAAAAACACTAAAAAAATTTTTTAAAGTGTTTTTTATTAATGGCCCGACGTTTCGACAAACATTGTTTGTCTTCTTCAGGGGCTATCTTGTAAATACAGAATTTGTGTGCTCTATTACATGTTCAATTATCTGATACATTATTATCCGCGACTGAGCAACCTCACTTCAGTATGAAGAAGTAAGTCTTTAAATTCAGTGTCCTCTAAAAATAATTTGAACAACCTGTGTTGTGTCGCTTTAGCTTTAATCGAATTAATAATTTTGGTAACAATTGACATAATATGGTTAAAATTAATTGTTTTTGCAAATAACATTTCTTGGTGAATAAGACAATGATACGCAATAAATTTAGGAAATACAGGATCTTTTCTACATAAACCAATAAAACCGTTTTCCTTACCAGTCATTGCTCGTGCACCATCCGCAGTAATTGATGATAATTTTTGTAATGGTAACTTATTTTCAATTGCAAACTTTTTGAACAATGAAAATATGTCCTTTCCTTGGGTACGTGCTGTTAACGGAAGAATTTTCAAAAATTCTTCTTTTGTAGAGAAGTCATCAAACACCATTTTAACGGATATTGCCAATTGTGCTGTATCGACTGCATCAGTTGATTCATCCAGTTGTATTGAAAAAAATTCACAGATCTCCACATCATTTGCTAATTTTGCTCAAATTGCTTGCTATTAATTAGATTCTTCTTGTTGCGGTTCTAGCTGATAACTGTAACATGTTAATAGCTCCCAATATTTCCGTCTTGTTTTTGAAGTCGTCAAAAAGAGAATCAGCCGCTACTAGCATAGCTTCTTTCATTATTTCCGCGTCAGTAAAAGGTTTTTTCTTCTTTGCCAGTAAATGTGCAACTTTAATCGATGCTACGGTTGCTGCTTTCGATTGTTGTTTGGGTTTTGTAAAAAGACTTTGTTGCTTTGTAATTGACGATTTTAAGGATAGCATTTTCCTTTTACGTAGTTCTGATTTCAATGGATACTCAGAATTAAATTTGCCATGTAAACTCTTAAAATGTCTTTCTATGTTACTTTTTTTAAGCAACGCAACGCTCTTATTACATAATAAACATACGCATTTACCGTTGTATTCAATGAAAAAAAACTCTTCTTCCCACTCGGCATTGAAATAATAAGTACGTTTTCTTTTCGATGAGTCCATAATAGGGATGGCATAAACCTGTGACAAACTCTCTTGATCTATGCTCACTTGTGTACTGACTACTACTGACATGATTGCTCAGTTCATTACAGTTCAACGCGCAAGCGTGTCACCGTTGACGTACAGTAGATTCTAGGAATTTTAAAATTTACGTTTTTAATTTCTTGTCTAAATTAACAATAGTTTAAGGACGCACTAAAATTTATTGAAGGGCGCAGTGGCGCCTGCGGGCGCCGCGTTGCCGACCTCTGTGCCAAATAATAGTATGCCAAGCAGACTGCTGCAAGGAACAGTCATAAGCAAAAAAAGAGTTGGCCGTCCACGAAGACGTTGGCTGCAGGACGTGGAAGAAGATCTGAAAGTATTAGGCGTGACCAGATGGAAAGAGAAGGCTGAATACAGATGTATGGAGCGGCATTGTCAGGGAAGCCAAGGCCCACCCAGGGCTGTAGTGCTACATGAAGAAGAAGAATCATAAATTCTGTGAATCTTACACAGAGCGTAAATTTAATAAAAACAGAATTTTTACCATCATAGCAAATTAAATAAATTAGTAGCAGCATATATGGCGGACAGCCAAATTGATCAATAAAAAAAAATGAACAATTTTATATGTATGTAAATGTTCACCTAACTGTCGTGGAAATTTAATGAAACACTTTTAGAATACCGAGTGTTTGTGGGTTTTTAAAATCTATATAAAATATAGAAAACGCGTGGTTTAGCCTGACAATGGTAATTATTACACCATACCTTAAGTGCGAATACGGGGTGAGGGGAGGGGGTCGGAGATGCGGAGCCCACTCTTTGGCAAATAAATAACACCAGCCAGAATAATATGTGAGAAAAGATTATTAATTTTTTTTACTATTATTTATAATTTTAATAAATTATTAATATTTAATTAAAACATCTCATTTAATTATTTATATCATGTGTTTAGTTGTGACAGATATCAAATTATTATTATTATAATTTTCTAGAGGACAAGACTGGAAACTTGTTTCGAAAATCTAATGAAACTTTAATTCGTGCTGCATGAAATATGTTGCATTTCGTTTTATATTCAACGGAGATGTATTACATACATCATTATAATAACAAAGTGAAAGAAGTTGGAATTCAAAACAACTTATATCAACAACTTATTTTACTGATTTCCTTAATATATTATGACTTTCTCTTATCCCCCTGTTATGGAGGCAAAGTATTGCGACGTGTGAAATTTTCGGAAATGACTTTACACCGGCATTATTTGTTTTGTTCCACTGGGTTCGGAAAAATGTCGTTGTGGCCGTGAAGCAGGCTACCACGGAAAATGTCTCCGATAGGAAAACATGTTTTTAGCGAATGGGGCTGTCTGCATGTACGAGTATGCATGTATGTGTGTGTGTGTGTGTGTGTGTGTGTGTGTGTCTGCATGTACGAGTATGTGAGTATGTATGTGTGTGCGTGTGTGTGTGATAAACAAAATATCTCTTCCCTCATGTTCAACGATTTTCATGTCTCTTCTTTGCATGGCACATCCAGTTGTATGTAGAACACCCTCAGAAGTTTTAAATCCGTTCTACAACCATATTCTTTTTTTACCTGTCTCCAGTATTTCTTGGCATGAGTGAATTATGAATTTCACCATCAGTGAATAATAATTTACGACAGACTTGCTCAACCAAAACTTTAAAGGGTTTTATGGGGTCTATTAACCCGGCCACTTTGTAGGAATTATACGTTTGATCCTAATGGTCTAATTGATAGTGGTCATTGCCCTGAATCATTCATCATTGATTATTTTAAGACACTTTTGTCTTTCTTGAATTTAAAAACTACAGAAGTGAAAGGAATTGTTCATTATCGTGATTTCCAAACATTTATAGTTTTATTAAATGTAAAATATAGATTTATCAATTTTATAATTTCAAATTTCATAAATCGATTATACAGAATATAATAAATAAAATACAATAGAATAAGATGTCTTCATTCAAATTATATACAAAAGTGCATTAACAAACTCTTTTTATTTTACACAAAACGACATTACCACGATGATTTGATCGTCCGTGGGAGGTCAGTTGTCAAAAAAATATTATTTAGTTAATATATATTTTAAAACAAAAAAATAAAATAAAACAAAAAAGATGCATAATAAAAGAAGAGAACATTGTTATTTGTTTTATAACATTTATCTATAGGGAAGGAATTAGCTAAGTGGTTAGCGTACTGGACTCCCATGCGGAGGACCTGGGTTCGAGTCCAGCTGTGCTACCCTTAGAGTTTCTCTTCCTAGGAGCCTCTACAGATCATCCGGTGATGGACAGTGTTGTCTGTAACGAGAGAACACTGCCCGCAGGCCGGCAGTGTACTGACAAGGCTCCGGGCGCCAATGACCATAGATGATGAGACGCGCCTTAAATTTAAAAAAAAAAATACTATCACATTAATAACATTTATTTTTTTGCACTATTTATTATTATTTGTTTTTAGAAGCCTATTTTATGAGTCAAAATTAAATTCTTTAGTAAGTAAATCTGTATTGCCAACTATCACGGCAATAGTTAACTAAAGCCAACTAGTTTTTTCCATTGAGTCAATCTATTGCTTCAATTTGAGTTAAGTTCTTTTTATTAAACCATTTTACTCTAAATTCTGTAAGAATTTTACAAGTGGCCAAAAAGTGATAGGTATTTTCAGACTCATTACTGTTGCACATTGAGCAAATGCCATCATTATCTTTATAAGGCTTCCAATTCAAAGTTAACACGTTCCCTCTCAATTTGAAAATCCAAATAGAGGCAATGAATTGGTGTAACTTGTGGATTGTTGACTATGGCTTAAACTTTTATACATTACATTAGTGTTTGTGTTATGGACTAAAGTGAGATATTTATTATGCATTTGTTGTGAAACCTATTCTATAATTAACATTACAGTTGTAGAATTAAATAACTATCAGCTGGTTCCCAGTCAATAAGTCTTTCAAGTCTTTAAACCAAAATATATTTTTACTGATTATTTCTTTGGCTACTATTTTAGGATATCTGTTATCAGTATAATATTTAAATATCTTAGAAATATATTTTAAATGTATTTTCAACGTGTACAGGAAGGGAGAGGTTAGTTTCTATGTACAACATATAATTTGGGGTATCGACCAAATGTATCGATTATACATATTTAATTCAAATAGCAGTTCTTCTAACATCGTATATTCTTTAGGAAATTATGGCAGATATTATCCACATATACAACGATTTGTTTCATTCCACAGATAAACAGTGGGTGGGTGATATGTGAACGTAGAGTGATCTTCTTGCGTTTTTTCCATTTCTGTAGAACCACCATTTTTCAATATTTCCGATTACATGAGGTTTTTTTCTTTATTATATAGTGGTTAGTCTCATTGTTGGTGGCATAGTTTTTTTTCAAAAGTATAGAAATCTTCTATTTCATTGTTAATTATATTGTAGTGGAAGGACGAAAAGAAAAATAATAGTTTTTAAAAGTAATTTAGAATATTTTATAATGTGAATTTAACTTCAAAAAGAATGTATTTTACTGTCAGGTACTGTGAATTTGAATCATTAAACAAAGGCACAAAATCCCGTTAGGGTAACTCTTTTGTATAAGAGAATTCCCCCGCGAGAGAGAGAGCAATTCCAAAGAATAGAGTCTAATATTAGCTTTAAAAGAGTAAGGAGTACACAGTCTTAACTCAGCCTGCAAACCATACAGTCGTAATTCTACTTCCAAAGTTAGAACACTTCAGGAATCGCCCTCTTCAAATCAGTGCCAGTTATAAGTTAAAACATAAGAGTTTAGCATTTAATCTAGATTAATTGATTTATACTTAATCGCTGTGATATTATAAAGCTATTTAAATTCAGTTAGAAAATATATTTATTTTATAATCAGTGGTGCTTTCTTGATTATATTCTTATATTCTATCTCAAACAAACACAAGCCCTTTTCGCTAAAACGCTCACGCCACAAGCTACCTACACACATCCACACAATAACATTACAATATAATTGAATTTTGACAACTTCGTGACAATGTTTAAAATTTAAATTTACTACGGAACACAATCTATTTTAAAAATTATTTTCATAAAGTGCAAAATTTCCTCCAAGAGCAGAACCTGTGTGGCCTTTATAAAAGATCCACCTGGTCCACTGGTAATGTGATAACCATTATCACTAGTTGAAGAATTTTTGTAATTTTATTATGACCATTACTGTGCATGGCTATTTTACAGTTTTAATAAAGTTCAAGAAATTAATAGTAATTAACAATTTGTTGAATAATTAACAATAAAAGTGTGGATTATGTTTTTATGCGTAAAAAAAATTATTAAGATGAAGAATGGATAACAGAATGGAAGAAGGTGGGTGGAATAAATTGAAGATTTAGCTGGTAAAGGATATTCACGGTCCAATGGGCTGGCAGTGAAGGGGACATTTATGTAACATGTACTAACATAAGGCCTTGCTATGGTCTCCTTATCAGTTGCACAAGGCGAGCCCATGTAACTTGAGGTCAGAGAGCTCATATGAATGATGAGATTTATATATGTATTATAATCTTGAACCGCCAGCATTCTTTAAAAAAACATTAACACAATACATTATATATGAATTTTTTTGTTAAATATTTATTATTTACAGTAATTTATTTAATTTAATAAAAATTAATTATACCAAGCTTAGCTACTTGTCTGTGGACAAAAAATATAAATTGAACAGGAATGTTGTAATGGGATCCGAATCATTATAGATTCATCGGATTCGAAGACCGGAGAAATAAAAAAATGAATCAATTTAGTTAGAGTTGGCCAGACTAGAGTGGGAGATTCTATATATATATTCTGTTCTTATCATTCAGCCAGTCTGTCTCTATATACATTTCTCTCGCTACCTAACTTTTATTTACTTGTAAAGTCCTTGCAATTTGTGTGCGCTTTCATTGCACAGTGTTCAGCGAATATTCTAGCTTATTTCTCTAAAACCCATTCTCTCTAATTCGCTCACCTTCTCACATCCATAATAATGCGATAAAGTAAAAATTGAAGAATGTAGTTTATTTATTCCATGTTTCTGAAAATTGACAAAATATCTATATTAAAAGAAAGGGTTAAGTTCTGAACTATGAAATATGGGTTAGAAAGCAAGGCTTATCAAATTGACTGCGGCCGGGAATACCTAAATCCACTACCCAACCAATCAAAATTTACCAAGCTGAGAAACACTCCGTTGGCTGGCTGTTTTTATTGACAATAAAAATTAGTGTATTTTAAACTATTTTTATATGATTTATTTGTTAGATTTAATGCATCTTTATCAAAGGACAATTTTGAGAAACTACTCGGTTTTGTCTACTCTTGAGCAGTAGATTAGATTAGTTTTTGATTTTGAAACTTACTTTTAAAATTTTGGTTTGAATCTAATTAAAATTTATTGGATTTTAATTTTACATTAATATTGAAGTTTGGAATTTTATTATTCTCCTTCTTGTTCCTCTACTTTTGATTTTGCTAACGATATGCCGATCCTCAGATCTTAGTATGTGTATTCAGTATATAATCATCAACTGAATTTACACATTTTGTTTATAAATATAAATTTAGACAAAACAGTTTTCACCGGAAATACACGTTTTGAGGTTCCCTGAATCCAAAAAAGTGGTTTTTTAGAAAATGGTCTGCGTTATGTGTGTATGTGTGTGTGTGTGTGTGTGTGTGTGTGTAAGTATGAATGTGGCCAGCCTAGCTCAAAAACGAAAAAGAAACTTCAAACTTGATATTTCGTTTATGTATCACTATAGGATCTGAACGTCCGTTATATGTCAAAATTCTTCAACCGCAAGTACCAGTTTACTAAATGGTTTTCCTAATTTTTTGCGATTTTCTAAAAAAATGGCTTCAACGATTTTCTTTAAACTGCTCATATCAATTAGAAATACAAAGAGCTACAACTTTTATTTGAAGTATTTCTTCGGGAAAATTTATTTAAGGGCAATTTTGGGGGAGGGGTGGGGTTAGGTTGTCCTCTAAAGTGCTATTTGAGTTTATTTTACTATTCTATCATCTAAATAATAATAATTAGAATTAAATAAATTGCCGAAATTCCGAGTTTTTAGAAAATTAGTAAACCGTAAATGCGTTTTTACTGAACAGTTTTTTCAGTTTTCACGATTTTCTCCATAAAAACGTCAAATTTTATTAAATTTGGTATAGTAACTATAAAATTTGTCAATTTCAATTTTGTCAGTAAGAGAAAGTTATGTGAGTGTATCGTAGTATCACACCAGATTATTACAGTTAAAGGAAAAATGACAAGAATAAATGTATATTCACTGATTGGGCCACTACGATTCGAGGTACTAGGCGCCCGGGCGGCAGTTTTTAGAGGCGGCAGTTTTTAGGGACGGCAATTAGAAATGTAAAATAATTTATATCAAGTTTAAAAGAACTCTAACAATGTTTTTCTTTTCTTTTTCCCCCTCTTAAAAGCGCCTTGTTCAAAATATACGAATTAATAAACTTTGAATCAAGTAATTTGTATAGGATTAAACTGAGAGAAATTTTTTATTATTTAGGAGCTCATCAAAGCCCATAATTTATGAAATAATGATTTAAATCTTAGTAACAATTAAAAGGAAAACGATTAACATCAAAAAATCAATCATTGTATGTTAATCCAAACTTTGGATAATCTGTCCTCTAGCTTTACTAGTAATTTACCATTCACCAACCTACCATGCGTGTTTGGATATTACAAGCTTGCTGTGAATTCTACCTTATTCACCAAAACAAGATCCCTCTATACACCTGAATGACATTCATTCATCTCGTCGACCCGTTAAAACAAGAGATCTACTTGTCAGGGTTGTCAACCAGATTATATCGGACTACATCAAGTATAATGAATTCCCAAACATTACCATTAATTATTTATAATGAATACTTTGATCTCTCTTATGACTGGCTGAAGGAGACAATATAAATTTACTATAAAAGTTATTATAGCATAATGTCAGACATATTTCACCTCCAAGGTGACAACATTTGTTCTTGTGGTAGTGGTATAGTCAACCTTTTTTTTAATTATTAGTTTATTATCATCATGCCCCAACAACACAGATAATAAATAATTTTTTTCATTTCCCTTTCATATGCCCACACACGTCTATTATACGTACTTTGTTGACCATTACTTAACCGGAGTGGAAACACTCCGAAGTGTTGTAAAAAAAGTAATGAAAATAGAAAACATTTATAAAAATGTTCATCTGCATCTAGTTGTCGACTTTATATGATAGAGATTGATGAATATGGAAGTTGTTGCAACAGATTAATGCATCACCATATTAAATCCAGCAGAACATTAAACATTATTCCTTTATCAGTATGCTTCAAGTGTTAATGGAAAAATAAGGCTAATATCTTTCAAATGCCTATTAGTAGTGTTGGTATAATATTTTTCTTTAACTACACACATTAACAGCTAGAATGAACATTTGTAACAAAAAATAATTTAAAATATATCATACCTTTAATAAAATCTACGGCCATTTCCAATCCATAAGTATCCTTGTCACAATCATCCAATATATGTGCACCAATTGTAAAGTGTTTCGCTCTTTGATTAATAATATCCAATGTATATAACATTGTTTCCACAGCTTGTATACCACCTTGTGGCATAACTGGGCCGCATGTCATTGTGTCCGATCGTTCGTGTACCATCATCAAACCACCTAACACTAAATCACCTTCAACCACCGCTTCACGTTTCACCGGCCATGATGGTTTCATAGTTGTAGCTGGTTCTTCAACTAGTGACAATGGACGATTATGATTACCGGAACGTTTATTTTGATGACGTGTATGACGTAATTTTGTTTCCACTGGATATGCAGCCGGCGGTATTGTTATACAGAGCAGGATGAACAGCATAACACCAGCTACCATTGCCTGTAACAAGACCAAAAAAATATATACATCAAATATTTTTATTATTTTAAGGAACATAAAGAACTATCTCACAAACCTAGGAGAGAATGGTTTTTATAAATAAAAAAAATACGGATAAATGTAAGTTTATTACATTCTTTTCTAGGGATCAATTGGGTTCAATTATTACAATCATTAGGGGTAGCTGTATATTGGGGGTAGCTGAATGTGGCTGCATTGTGACAGCGCTAATATCAAGCCCAGAACTTGTTGGAAATGTGAAATGTATTGCAAATTGGGCTGGACGGATTATCAAACGGTTTGGACCATTTGATACAGAATTTTCTGGAGATTGTTAAGGGGTGAGTCCCCACCTGGACATGCCATACAAGAAATGTTGGTGCCAAATAATGATTTCAACACAAATTATTTTAGGGTAGGGATTAGCTCAGTGGTTAGCGTACTGGACTCCTACGCGGAAGACTGGGTTCGAGTCCAGCTGTGCTACACTTGGATTTTTTTCTTCCTAGGAGCCTCTACAGCTCACTGTCCGGTGATGGACAGTGTTGTCTGTAACGAGAGAACACTATCCGGAGCATGATGTTGCACCAATGACCATAGATGTTGACGCGCCTTAAATTAAAAAGCAAAAAAAAAAACGAATTATTTATCAAAGTGTAATACTATTAACATAGCCGCCTTAATTAAGGTTGTGTGGTTGGTTCCGCAGAGCTGGAAAGCATTAGAGATACTCTGAGAGTGTATCAACTAAATTTGTTCTTTGCAAGACTATGTTATCACACTGTTTTAACAAAAACCTTCCTAATGATGAGAGAAAGCCCGGAACCGGTTGATGACCGCACAAAGAAGCAGGCTATCACGGAAAATATCTCTGATACCTTGATTTACGTGTTAAAGTTTAAGTGTTTTGTTTGTACAGCAATGGCCAGAGGAGTTTTTAAAGAAAAAGAATCCTTTGTTGCTCTACGTTTCGGGTATCATTCTTCAGGAGCTCTCAGCGTTCACTCTTCAAGAGCGAACGTTCTTTAGGACGTTCTCAACCTTCACTCCTCTTCTATCCTAAAGAGCTCCTGAAGAAGAGCACCAATGGTACCGAAATGTAGAGCAACATCTTCTTTGTTAATAAGAACAAATTTAGTTGATACACTCTAATCTAAGAATTCTTTTTCTTCAAAAACTCATCTGGCCATTGCTGTACAACCATCTCATTGTAATTTTAAGGCCTGATGATTTGAATACCATTTTCAGTGTTTTGCTTTGTGTATTTATATCAATTCCCTTTAATAATAACCTAGGATAAGATTCTGTATTTTAAATTAAGTTTAAGTAATAATGCCTTCAAAAATAAGAACAACGAGCCCGTCTGACAACCGTCCACAAAATATGACTGGAAAATGTCTAACATTGTAATGCGACTTTTGGAGAAATGAATTTTGTAAAAAGAGTTATTGCCATAAAGTGAAATTGTCAGAATTATCTCCATTCCCGATAGAGTTACAGCAAATTTTCTATAATAAAGTCTTCAGAAATGATATCCGTATATTTTTAACTCGATGTTAAATATTAGATAATGGGTTCTTTGTTCTTACATTTTCTTTTCAAGTTTGAGGTTGGAGTTTCCCACACACACATAACAATCAATATTCTTCGAAAATTGCTTGAAATGAAGTGTTAATTTCTTATGCATTAATTTAGGATATACTGTAATGGTTATGAAACAATCCAGTCATATTTTAATTTACTTGATTCTAATTTCGAGATTGCGGTCTTTATAGTGCCAAAATCAAGAGCTGTTTTTTGACACATTTTACATGTTGTTCGCCGTGTTTACCTGGAGAGGCTTGTCACATCTAATTGGGTGACAGTTTCTAATTATGTAACACCACAAATTTGTTCACTTTTTTAGAACAAACAGACACGCTTTTAACTTACGGCGAGGTACATGAAAATGGTGTTGCTGCTGTTCGAAGATATCATGAAAAATTTCCTTACGAAGAATACCAAATCGTAAAACGTCTGAAGCCATTGAAAGACGTCTTATGGAAAATGGCCTGTACTAGTAAACGCCGCTCGACAAAGATTTCGACGATCTCAAACGTTGAAGAAGAAATATTGGAAGGTGTTCAGTTATCTCCTAGTACTTGCACCAGAAGATTGTTACTTCGTTTCGATGTTTCCTCTACCAGTGTACGGCGAACATTGCGCGAACCACAATTGCATCCATTTCACATTGCGCATGCGCGTGTGCACAAGATTATAGCAAGCGCAGAAATTTCTCCCAGTGGTTAATTCAACAATATACACGAGATCCTAAGCTGCCTGCTGGTTACCAATGAATCTTGCTTTACAAATGGGATTACTAATTTTCGAAACATACATACTTAGGATAAAGAAAACCCAAGTACGACTGGTACTACACATTACCAACATACATTTTTTTTAAATGTCTCGTGTGGTCTTCTTGGCGACAATCTAATTGGCCCCTTCTTTTTGCCCCCTAGGCTTTCAGGAATATCATACTTGCATTATCTGCGAATAATCTTTTTGAGCTTCTAGAAGATATTCAGCTGCAGAGGCTTTGGTGCATGACAGTGCTATAGCTCACTGTTCTCATATTTGTGACTGATTATTTAAACGTAACATATGGTAACCGATGGGTTGGTCGAAACGGACCTGTCAAATGGCCACCACGAGCTCACGCCGTTATATTATTTTCTGTGGGGCTGGATGAAGTCTATGGTTTATTTTACGTCTATTGGCACGCAAGAAGAGCTAAGGAATCGGATCGTGGAAGCCACAGCTACTAGCAAGCATCGTCTTGATGCTATAAGAAGTGCCAAAGAAGCATGGATTTGTAGTGCTGAATGCTGCATTCAACAAAACGGTGGCCACTTGGGACAGTTACTCTGAACTATTGCGTTGTTAAATAAATATCTTTATGCCCCAATATTTCTGTAATAAATTGATTTCAAACATATGTGTATATGTACTTTTATGTTTATTTTTTGCTACAGATCACATACCTGAAATAGTGCCATGCAATTCTGAAACACCCGGTATAACCATTTTATTATTTTGCACAGTATCGCTGAAACAATTTGAATGCAGGTGCCATGAACTTGAAACAATTATGTTAATACGTTCCAGGTTTTCTTTTTTTTTGTTTTTACATTGTCTCTTCTACCGATGACACAGAATATCCTTCTTATTAATTTACCCTGGGGATTTCTTTGGCTGCCAATTATTGCTGGAGAGATCAATATGTGTAATAGAGAGTACTTTTACACTTTTTTTTCTTAAATTTTGCACTGCATTTTCACAAAAGAAAATCGTTGGGCGATATTGTCGAATAAATCGCAAATTAACTAAAACAAAAACAAACAAACAAAAAAAATATCATTAAATAAAGTTTTATTTTCGATTGACTGGGTTTTATCAGTTTCACCGGGTTCCTACCAGAAACCGTCATGCCAAATTTGGTACTGCTACTTAAACCGATATACCAAGTTTCAGCCCTGCGACGTTTTCTTTTTTTGAGACGTTTTATTGATAAAACCCCAATACAAACAAGTATATATACATATATACATATATTGCTGTTTGTGTGTGTGTGTGTGTGTGTATGATTTTTTTCCTCGTATATCTTCATTTCAATAAAACAGGTCTACCTTTTAGAAAAATTCAAAAGCTGATTTTTTTTTTGTTGAGCGATTCTGGGAAATTCCTCGAACTGAGGTTTACCATGTTATTACAATAAAATGTGCGGTTCCTATTTTCTTCACAAAAATGGATGATATTTTTAGTAAACATTTTTTTTTTACTATAAAATATTAAAGTCTTATTGAAACTGCTGATGAAGTTTCACGCGAGATTTTTTTTCGAAACTCACGTCCTTCTCTTATTTTTTCTTTTTTTTTTTTTTTTTTATCTTCTGTGATATCAGAAAAATAATAATAATAAAAAAATTATTTAATATTGAGCACATGTATCACACATAAACATATATTGGATATTTGTAAAAATAAAAAAAGAAAGGAAAATGTAGTGTTATGTAATAAGAAAGATTCTGGATGTATGTGTGAGTGAGTGGGTGTTACCTTAGTTAATATTCAGTGGTTGTAGTACAGAAAAGAAAGTGATATTGGAATATAGGTAAGATGCTCTTTCTGGACTGGTTGGGCTAAGAGGATATGTCTGTGTGAGCGTGAGGAATCCACCGATGTAGCCAAACTAAAGGGAAAAGGAATAATGTGCCAGATTCTAAACAACACTGCAGATATATATATATATATATATAATATGTGTGTGTGTGTGTGTGTGTGTGTGTGTATAGAGAGAGAGAGAGGGATAGGAAAGCGACAGAGGGGAAAGAAGAAAAGCCGTGTGGCAAGAGGAGAGCTGAATTTAAAGAGCTACTAAAACTAGGAAATGTGTCTTCATTTGTCTTTAACCTTTGTTTTGTTCTCAAGTCTTGGACACTACAATAATTTTTCCACACTCACTGTATTTCATGAATAAAATAAAATAAAAATAGTTTCTAGTGGTTTAAAAAAACTGTGGCCTTTGTAAAAATGTTGAAAGTGATTATAGATTTTTCAATTTACATGCAAATTGGCTTTTTTCTAAAAAAAAAAGAAAAAAGTTTTCTATGTATGGCTTTATTCATATTTTATGAATTTTTTTTTTCCTCTATAAGTTCTGAGATTAAATTGTATTTGCTTCTTGTGTATTCGTCAACCAACATTGGTTTAATGCTGTAAAAAGTAAAATAAAAAAAAAAACTGGGTTACGTAATATCATACTGATCAGATCATACGGATATTTGATATAGGTATGACGGAGCTATATCCGGAGACGATTTGGGACATACTATGGTGTGAACAAAATTAGGTCCCATAAGCGTCTCAGAAGAAGCTAAACAGTACGTTCCTATTAATTCACTGGAAAGATGGTGGAAACTAAAAACGCTAGCTTTTAGAGAAGATTTAGAAACCTTGATAAATCTTCTCTAGATACAAGTCTTAGTACAATATTTAGGTCTAAGAAGTAAGCATCAGAAACCGTCCAGCCCTGAAGAAACTTAATTACTTAATTGGAGATTTCCCTATTCTGCGTTTCTGCCAGCTCAAAGTTTCTTTATAAAGTTCTTGGTCCTGCCAGTATCTCAAACCTCTGGCAGCCATATTAACCTCTAACTATTCCTCACTTCTTCCTGGGACAACCTCTTCCTCTTTTTCGATTTCTCTTGGGAAATGCTCTAATCATATTTGGCCATCAACCGGTAGGGGTACCATTTTTTTAAGAAGACCAAACCATCTAAACTTTGTTGTCTTTTTTTCCAACTCTCTCTCTTCTATTGTTTCCTTTACTCCCACTTCCTACCTGATATCAGAATTTTATCGCTTCGTATCTTTTGTACATATCTCATCCAATAATCCATTTCCACAACCTTTTTTTTTATTGTCTGTGGGGAGGGACCAAGCCCTATGCTTCCAAAGCCCTTCTGTGCCCATATAGCTACCCCATAGTGCCTTCTCAGTGCACTGCCGGCCTCCGGACAGTGTTCTCTCGTTACAGACAACACTGTCCATCACCGGACAGTGAGCTCTAAGAGGCTCCTAGGAAGAAAAAAATCTAAGGGCAGCAGCTGGACTCGAACCCCGGACCGCCGCATAGCTAGTCCAGCGCGCTACCACTGAGCTAATCCGTTCCCTTTCCACAACCCATATCTTTTTAAAAAACATTTTTTGATTTATGGTCCAATTTTCGGCACCATAATGAATAATATCCTCAATGATGGAATAGAAATTCTGTTTTATTTTCTTTTGAAATAATTTTATTCCACAAAACTGGGTGAAAAATTTCGGATTGTTGTCCGTATCTGTTGACTTTTTTCCCCCAGTACATCATCTTCACTTCTTTCTTCCTCTTGGAAAATCATGCTCAAATACTTCAAAATTACATATTACTTTTCTTTCGATTTAAATTCAAATCGTCTCCTTATCTACTGATATTACCATATGCAGTGTAATGTTATAGTTTATTTCCATAACCCAATATGTGTAATTTCCTCATCATCAATTCCAGATCCTTGTTCTGTGCCACGATCTTGTTCTGGGTCGTGAACGAAGAAAATTATACAATGGTGCGAAATTGGTGAACGAAGAAATTGTACAAATTGTACAAAAGGTGTGAAGCTCCTACGTGTTTTATATCATTCATCCATTACTTTCTCCAAAAGAAAAAAAAACATTTTAAACAGGGATAGCAGACAGTAGGAATATCCTTATATCCTATTGTCCTGATTCACTCTATTCACAGAGTTTCCCTATATGTTTTCTCCATGTTTCGAATGATGCCATTTAAAGGACATTAGATAAAGCTAATACGGAATGTGAAACATTCACACGACTGTAATTGTTAACATTTTTATTGGTGAACTTTCTTCAAAATTGGATTGTTACAAATAATATATAGTTCCCCGCAATATTAATTGGTGATTGAACTGTTCCATTCAATAAACTGACATTCAACATATTACTACCCGAGAGATCACATCCAACTAAAAATGTCGCACTTCTTCTCACAACTCCTTCTAAAATTAATTTTCCTGAAGAAAAAAAAAATCTGGTGTGAAACACTCACACACACACACAACTTTTTCTTACTGCAGTTTACAAAACTTATTGTAATAAATTTTGCTTTTCTTCAATATTAAACCTACATTCTTGAAAAATGTAATACCTATTTTCTTTAGAATTAGTTTTAGGTGTTTAATGGGATCTGAATCATTAAAGATTCATACAATCCGAAGAGCGGAGCAGCAGACATTAAATGAATCAAAATTAGTTAATCCCACATAGGGCAGACTAGGAAGGGAGAGTTTGATTCATATAAATAAAGCAACAGCAGAACATTACAGGACAGTTTACAACAGTACAACCAGTCAGCAACCTTCTTATTACTCAGCCAGTCTGTCTCTTTATATTTCTCTCGCTACCTAACTTCTATTTAACTGTAAAGTCCTTGCAGTTTGTGTGTTCCATTCATTATACATTGTTCAGCATATCATCTAGTTTATTTCTCTAAAATCCATTCACTCTATTTCTCTCTCTCCTTCTCAAATCCATTATGGCTAAGAGCGCAAAGAACACAAACGAGAGAAGTAGTGAAATGGAAACAAATTTAAAGCTAAGAAGCTCAAACAGAATAGTAAAAGATAGGTAACCATGGGTCTTATTTGACCGCAACCATCCTTAAAAAGTCACTAAAACTGTGGAAGTATTAAAATAATTCGCACCAAACAATTATTCAATGCAATACAGGTTCTTTATAGTATTTTTTTCTTTATTAATTTTTTCCTTCTATAATGTATGTGTAAAAGATATAAAAAAAAAAAAATAAAAAAAAATAAAGAATTAAAAAAAGTTTGCTCTGAGAAATTTTTGGTTAATAAAAGGCTTTAAGAATCAAATTAAAAATCAAATTTTTGTTAAAAATTTTGAAAAACTACTTTATGCTTATTTTCATTTTCAATTTTCCTCCAGTATTTTGTTTTTAGAAGAAAGTTTTAATTTGATAAAATGGGAAAATTTTAATATTGCCAACATAATTTAATAATGAAATGTCTAAAAAAAAAGTTAAAATTCTTAAAGGAAGTTAAATTTAAAACTACATTATAATAGTTGGTACCTCTAAGATAAGGTATGAAGGTGTGATCTTAACTTGTTCATTTGTAAGAGAATCTCTAATTATATTCCATAACACCTGGTTCTCACAACGGTAAATGGGCTACAAGCTACAGTAATGTTCTTTGCAGTAATTGATATTTACTACCCGTCTTCTTACAGTATTAATATTTCTCTAAGTAATTTTCAACACCTTTCCGAATACTAGGTATTTTATTGGTTGGGATTTTCAGTAAAAGATTATTGTGATTTTGTCAAATAATTTAGTTAACAAAACTAAAATAAATAAAAAAACTCTGAAATTGCATTTAACTTCCTCTTTTGACAATTTTTGCAATAATGAGAGTGGCAGTTATGTTGCAGTTCTTCATTTTTACATTTTATGTTTACTTCTTTCCATTCTCACTAGAGCGGCAGGGACAGAAATTGTACGAATTGGCGAATGTAAACACTTACTAATGATTGTTGTGGTGGTTGGTTGGATACTTACTAATGACACTTGCACTCATGTTATATTTTACGTTTATTTTAGTGAGAAGGTAGTGTAAAGTTTTAGTGTAAACGGGCGACTGTCGGTACAAGACCAGCGGTGATTTCTTGATGGTGAAATCTGGTTAGAACTTTCGCTTATCGTAAACTATCGTTATCTGCTGGTGAGTTCTTGGAAGCTGGTGTAAAAACACCTTGTCAAAGATTGTTGCTTTTTCAATTACTTCTTAAAGTCCAATTAAAGGCCCTATAGCGTGCAAATATTACATTGCCGCTTTTATAAAAAGAGGGTCAACATTTTACAATTCGCAATCAGAAAAACTAATTATTATGCTAGAACATAATTAAACAATTGCTGCATTCCTATTTTATTTGGTGGTTGAAGATTTTTGCTTATTAATTTTTTTTAGAGGAATTATTCCAATCGTAACGAATTTTTTTATAATTAGTTTTATTGAAATAAATATAATAAGGTTGTATTGATATATGAAATGTATATTTTATAGTCAGCTAAATGGAAAAAACGACGTTTTTAGACCACGGTTTACACATCATCGAAAAAAACAAACAATAATCTATTTTTTTGCCACAATTCGTTAAGTAGTGGTGAGAGCGTTACTGACTTAAACTGGCAATGGATTTTTCATTTTTCAAAATATTCTCATAAAGCGCCCTGAAGAAATTCCTTAGAGATGGTACGCATATTCTGTATTGGTCTATAGCTAGAATTTGTATATTATTATTTTATGAGAAAGTACGTTAAATTTCTCTCTATACTGCCACATTAATGTAAGATATGGGTCCATAACATAGATAAATATCAGAGACATTTTCCGTGGTAGCCTGAATCATTTTGTGGTCCTCGACCGATTTCGGGCGTTCGCCCATCTTCAGGATGCGTTTGTCAGACAGTGTGATAACACAGACTTGCACAGAGCAAATTCAGTTTATACACTTATAATCAAAGAAATAAATAAATAAAACTGAAATTGTGACGCAAATAATATTAAAATGCCAATTTCTATCAAGGAAACATAATATTAGTAGGGTACTTTGGGGCATTCTGGGCCAGGGGCTATGTTACTAGTCTTGGGGTATGCAAGAGCGCTGCTGCCATCATCCAAATCAATGAGCTTAATCGATGACGTCATCCCATCATTCAATTCGAAGACGATTAAATTACAAATTATGTATTAAATTATAAATATAATTAAATTATAAATATAAATAAATTATAAATAATTAAATAAAATGAAATAAAAAAGTTGTTTAACCTGGAATCGAACCTTAATTGTTGAGTCAGAAGACGGCAATGCAAACCACTAGACCAAAGCGGTCACTTAGTTCATAGTAGTAAATTATCATATATAAGTATGTGACCCCTTGGGAACATATCTTTTTTATTATTTCACATTAGTTAACAACAATTATAGGTGATTATAGGGCATTTTTAACATATCTTTTAATAATTAATAGACAATTGATATATATGGTGGGGTGGGAGACAAAAAATAAATAAGTTGCAAAACAACAAGCAAACTAATGGTGAATATGTGGCATATCTAAAACACAACATTAAAAAAACATTATATAGCAAACTAATTAAGTTAAAAACTAGAATAAGGAGACAAGTTAATTAACATATCTGCAATCCCTTCCACCAAAATATTAATAGCATAGATTGAGTGTGAGTCACATAATGGTGATTCTTTGTGTTGGAATAAGGTAAAAAAAAACAACCTAATTGATATATCATAAACGCCGCAGGTATGTAAGTCTAACAAACCAAATATATTAACATATCTTTAATAAATAACCCCTTTGATGCAATTACTTAACCTAACATTTTAAACATACATAGGCTGAGGTAAATTTTACATACCTTTTAAGTTGGTGTATAGCTCATGGTGATTGAATAAACACCTCTATTGATGTAATTACATGGCATTTAGTGAATAACATCTTAGACACAAATAATATTAGAACGTTATATGGGTAAGGGGTGAAAAAAAAAAATAATACAAAATGGCATATTAATGTCTTTATTATTATTAGACAACATCTTAAGACATAAATAAGTTACAAAACAACAAACAAACTATGTGGGTGAAAATAAAACAAAAAATGACATATTAATGTATTTATTATTCATCTTAAGACATAAAAATGTTAAAACAGTTGCAAACTAATGGCGAATATGTGGCAATAAACCAAGTAAAAATTGACATATCTAAAACACAATATTCATTATATATATAGCAAATTAATTGAGGTATAAGTAAAACAAATGGTTTATTTAAAACATCTTAAGACATAAAAATAAAAAAAAGAATGTAATTATATGACAATACGGTAAAACAAGTAAAAATTGACATATCTAAAAACACAATATTCATTATATATAGCAAACTAATTGAGGTATAAGTAAAACAATTGGTTTATTCAAAACATCTTAAGACATAAAAATAAAAAAAAAGAATGTAATTATATGACATAAGGTAAAACAAGTAAAAATTGCCATATCTAAAAACACAACATTCATTATAAATAGCAAACTTATTGAGATAATACAAATGGTATATTTAAAAAAAACACAGCAAAATAATCATTATATATAGCAATTGAGGTATAAACTAATGACAAATATGTGAGGTGAAAAATGAAACATCTTAAGACATTGGTGATTACAGTAAGAACACAAAGTAAACTATTGGTTGGGCAGCATATATTAACATCATTTTCAATAAAAATGACACCTTGCAACCTCTATGTGTGTTTAAATGTTATATATATTAGAAGTAAAACGTCTTAAACATAAAAAAGAATGTAATTATGTGAGAATATTAATTGGTGGTGGGGGACGGCATATATTAATCTATTTAACATCATGTTCCAAAAAAATAACACCTTATACAAACACCTCTATTGATATAATTATAGAACATGTGTGTTTAAATGTTATATATATTAGAAGTAAAACAATTGGTTTATTTAAAACATCTTAAGACATTAGTGATTATGGTGGGGGGTAAAAATAAACAGTTAATTTTACATTTCTTTTAAGTTGGTGTTACATTTTAAACTAAAACGTTATATATAATAGCATTGAGTTAAAAACTAATGATGATTGAATAAGGTAATAAAAACTCCCACACAAAATATTAATGTAATTACGAAAACAATTTATAACATATATTAACAACGTGTGAGTCATATCTTTGTGTTGGAAAAAATAAACAGCTTAATTGATAGGTCATAAACGCCACAGGTATGTTAAAAACCCGAAGTCTAACAAACTATTAAATAAACATTTTTTGTTACAATTACTTAACCTAACATTTTAAACATGCAGAAATATTAAGATTGGGTAGGCTGAGTTAAATTTTACATATCTTTTAAGTTGGTGTTAGTTTAAATAATAGCTCTTGGCGATTGAATAAACACCTCTATAGATGTAATTACATGGCATTTAGTGAATATGTGAGAAAAGGTAATATGGATGCTTAAACGTACCCTATAAACATCACTATACCACGTAATGGATGTGAGAATAAGGTAGAAATAATACAAATTAATTGACACAACTAAAACACAACATTTTAAAGAAATAGTACAAATTAATTGACATATCTAAAACACAACATTTTAAAGAAATAATATAAATTAATTGACATAACTAAAACACAACATTTTAATATTAAAAAAACATTATATATATCAAGCTAATGGCAATTATGTGAGATGAAAAAAATAATGCAAGGTAAATGGCATATTTAAAACAACTTAAACATAAAAAAAGAATGTAATTATATAAGAATAGTGGGGGAAATAAAAACACAACATTTTCTTAGGCGCAAATAAAATTAAATCATTATATATAACAAACTAGTGTTTTTTGATGCAATTACTTAACCTAACATTTTAAACACAGAAATATTAAGATTAAGAAGGCTGAGGTAAATTTTACATATCTTTTAAGTTGGTTTAGTTTAAATAATAGCTCATGGAGATTGAATAAACCTTGAAAACGATTACATGGCATTTAGTGAATATGTGAGAAAATTGACATATCTAAAAACACAGCATTTTCTTAGATTCAAATAATACAAAATGACATAACTTAAACGCAACATTAAACGCAAACACCTCTATTGATATAATTATAGAACATGTATGTTTAAATGTTATATATTAGGTACAAATAATATTAAGGAAATCATTATATACGGCAATTGAGGCATTAAAAGCTATTTATCTTGTTAGAAATAGCAATTGAGTGAATCATATAAGATAAAGGCGGGGAATCATAATTTATTATATCTTATACATTACTTTCTAGCTAAATACACATTTCCGATAAAGTTTATAATACATGTGGCAGTTTTATATTGAATACAAAGATGAAAAAAAGAATCCAACGTTATTGTACAGCTAGAATAAATATGCTAGAGTAAACAGACAAGTTATTTAACACCATTTTAGACACGCAAAATGTTGATGCAATTATGTTAAAATGTAAGACATAAAATATATTAAAACCTCCCACACAAATTATTCGCATAAACACCCAAACGTGGCCTGTAAACACCATTATGTTAAATTATTGATGTAATATTAGGAATAAACTAATAAAACGTAAGGTAAAATAATCAACAAAGGAAGTGACTTTGCACATATAGAAGCAATATAAGTTCACATAGTCGATGTAATTATTTTTGACAAACATTTGCCATACATACACAAAAAAACATAACTTTACACAAATACTAATAATTAAACATAACTTTTACATAAATACAGAACTTAAACTGAACTTTTACATACAAACACAAATACTAATACTTAAAACAGAACTTTACACACACAAATACATAAAACAGAA